>ALYI01003371.1:0-40240 GCA_001969225.1 Ceriporiopsis andreanae CBS 279.92
TCTGCCACGATAGCTTTGTAGTAGTCGTCGACGCGGCTCGACTTTGCGGGACGCCGTTGATCCAGCGTACGGTCGTCCTCGTACTGACGCCGGCGCACGCGTCCGAGCATGACAACGATCTTCTTGAGTGACGACTGCGTGACATCGAGTGAGTGCATGTATGCCGTCTGGCCAGTGAGAGATACTTACCGCGGAGAGCCGTTTCGCGCTCGAGAGCTCCTTCCGTCCCCGATTGAACAGGTTGCGAGTCGCCGCGTACTTCAGGTACACGATCATGTGTTCGGCGTCAACGATCTCGTCGGGCACCAAACCAGACGCAATGGCTCCGGGTAGCCAGTCCTTCCACTGTCGAATCACGCTCGTCTGCGTCTTCTTCGCGCTGTCACGTCGCGAATCGAAAATGAATTGATCAACCTAATGGAAAAGGTTCATGATCAGTAGCTCGGCCAGTAATATGTTGTGCCTTACCCATGCGAGCGCGCCTTTGACCGCGCCGTTCTGCAGGACCTCCTGCGGGTAATCCGTCGCTTCGGCGGCTTCGTCGACAGGCTCCGCGTCTTCGTCGTCCTCGCCATCGTCATCCTCGCCGTCCTGATCACCTTCTGCGGCCCCTGCAGCAGCGGCATCGAAAGATTCACGTAAGGACGCGAAGTCGGGCACCGGAATGGGTGTGGCTGACAGGAGCGACGCTGGAGCCCCACGCGGCGTAGTCGCCTCGTCGTCTGTGTACACTATCGGCTGTCTGATCACAATATGAGTAGCTGCGACACAGTACAACTGATACAGAGCTTACCGTGCGATCTTGGTGCGATCCGAGCTATGCAATCGCGCGACGAGCGCCGCTTTCGGCCCACCGACCTTCAACCCTCGAGCACGACACAATTCCTTCAATTTATCGTTCTTGAGGGAAGAGCTGTGGTAAATTATTGTCAGACTGCTCCTAATCGCGTCGAAACGAGCACACTTACTACAACGCAGCGGGCTCGGCGTCGTCTGCCGGCGACGACATCGGCAATTCCGCGCGACGACTGCGCTTGGTGGCATCACCCCTGTCATCCTCGACGCTTCGTCGCCTCTTGCGTCCTCGAGTATTGGCTCCTGGCGCGTCGTTTGTCAACGAGCACGAGGCATGTGAGCGAGCTGCGCTTACCTCGCGGTGGTGGGATTCTGTGAACGTGAACCACGGGCGTCGCCGGAGAGTTTGATGGACGGGCGGCCAATGAAGCTCGGTCTTCTGCGAGCAAGATGGGGTCGATGGGCAGGTCCTGGGCATTAGAAAATGCGAGCGAGGTGGTATTGCCGTCGCTCATAATGTACAGTAGATGTTAATAAGGTAGAGAGAGAGGCAGGACATCCAGGGTCACGTCGGTTCACATCCCAACGGGCGCGTATTCACGCCCGGCGGAGACCTCTCTATATGGTATTTTCCCGTTATTTTCGGGGAAACAGCGAACTCACAACTCAGTTGTGATCCGCCCGCGGGGATCACAGCCGAAAGTCGTGAACCCCCGCAATAGGGTTCTCCTGGGATTTGTAGTTCTCAGGCTCACTATGTACGCGCTCGGCGCGACGTTCGGAACACCATCCGACATCCCGACACTGCGTGGTCCGTGGCACGTCGCACTCACATTGTCTTTGGGGAGAATATGGAAAGCGAGAAGCAGGATAGACATGGTACACGAGGTTGGTGCCTGTGAGCTCAGCTCAGGGAGCGAGGAGCTCTCATTTTCCTCGCATGCCTGGAGTGAGGGCGTCAATCTCTCGGGTAGATAATTTAGAGTCGACGACGTCATGGGACACAGAACTTCGGGTCCAAAATGTGCCAGAAATTGTGGAATATAAGGGAGGATGGCTGGCAGCAAGTGTATGGGGTGTATGGGTTGTTGAAGATGCCATGGACGAGAGAACAAATAATCGCCCTGGACGGGCCTCTGCAGAATATCGAGTGAAATAAACACGGAGGATGAAACGAGAGGGCGACGCTTACATAAGCCGCGAGCACTTCATCGAGTGTTTGTTGATACCCAAACAGAGATAGGCGAGGGGCGTCCTCCTCGCCCTGCTATATCTTTCCTTCCGCCACCCTCTAGTCTATCCCTCTGCAAACAGCCCCTCTCCGTTCCACACTTGCCAACCCGACACCTCCTAGCACCAACATCACCACCAGGACTCCGCAACACGACGCCCACAGCATGTCGTTCGTGAAGCTCAGCATATTTGGTACCTCGTTCGAGGTCGGTCGGCTCCAATCCACACCAATGTTTCACGTCGCTCATGCAGCCTTTCTTCTTCCATCCAACAGGTCACAACGCGATATGTCGACCTCCAACCGGTCGGAATGGGTGCGTGTTGCGCGCACAACGTGCTTGAGAGATATATTGACGTCGTGTTCCACACAAAGGCGCCTTTGGTCTTGTATGGTGTGTTTTTCTGTCCACTTGCCAGAAACACGGCACTGATGTACTGCACACAGTTCGGCGAAGGATCAGTTGACCGGCTCGTCGGTGGCGATCAAGAAGATTATGAAGCCCTTCAGCACACCCGTGTTGAGCAAGCGCACATACAGGGAGCTGAAACTCTTGAAGCACATCCAGCACGAAAATGTTCGTTTGCGACCCCCTTCAATTGCAAATATTGGGCTGACATCTCTGTGCAGATCATCAGCCTGAGCGATGTCTTCATCTCCCCTCTAGAGGATATGTACGTCTCTCAGCTATGTCCCTTACGTACTCTCATCGCGTGCGATCGCCAGCTACTTTGTCACAGAGCTGCTCGGAACGGATCTGCACCGTCTGCTCACGTCGCGGCCATTGGAGAAGCAATTCATCCAGTATTTCCTCTACCAAATACTGGTGCGCTTGTCCCATCGTTCCGCGCGCGAAGGACGCGTCTGATGTCAGTTTGTAGCGCGGTTTGAAATATGTGCACTCAGCCGGCGTGGTGCATCGCGATCTCGTGAGTTCACTCAATTGCCATTTTCTATGTGCGCGGGCCCTGATGACGTATGCTGCCAGAAACCAAGCAACATTCTGATCAATGAGAACTGTGACCTGAAGGTGCGTTCTCTGTCCCAAGCTTTTTGCCTGAGGCAGGCCTGGTGCAGACGTCACTGACGGGTATCAATCCCATCTCGTCGCACCTACAGATCTGCGATTTCGGGCTTGCGCGTATTCAAGATCCGCAGATGACCGGTTATGTCTCGACCAGGTACTACCGCGCACCGGAGATTATGCTCACATGGCAGAAGTACGATGTCGCGGTCGATATCTGGAGTGCGGGATGCATTTTCGCGGAGATGCTGGAGGGAAAGCCGCTCTTCCCTGGAAAGGACCGTGAGTGTCGCTTTGGTCGCCTTGTGACTTTGTACTGCACCAGAATAACGGCTGACGGACACTGCCCTAGACGTACATCAGTTCTCAATCATCACGGAGCTCCTTGGCACACCGCCAGAAGACGTCATCCAGACCATCGCAAGCGAGAACGTATGTACAACCCGTGTCGGTGTGCATTTTGTCTACTAAGGCAGATCTCCCCCTAGACATTACGTTTTGTGCAAAGCTTGCCGAAGCGGGAACGTGTACCGTTCAGCGAGAAGCTTCACTGCAGTGATCCTGTCGGTGAGTGTTATGCATAGCGCTTTGTCGGCCCGGTTCACTGAAATCGTCCGGCAGCAATCGACTTGCTCGAAAAGATGCTGGTGTTCGATCCACGGAAGCGTATCAATGCGACAGAGTCGCTTGGCCACGAATACGTTGCGCCATACCACGACCCAACAGACGAGCCTGAGGCGGCGGAGAAGTTCGATTGGAGTTTCAATGATGCCGATCTACCGGTAGACACATGGAAAGTTATGATGTACAGCGAAATCCTTGGTACGTCACGCATCTACTTGTCTTTCGGCCTCGCCCTTACACATCCGCTTGTAGACTTCCACCAGGTGGGCGACGCAGGTCTCACGACGGGCGTACCAGAAGGAGCGCTTGCTGGCCCCGAGGACACCGTCGCACCACATCCCGCGGGTGTCGTCGCAGGCATAGAATAGATGTTACACGCGCATCACACCGTTTGGGCCACGATTTGACCACCGACTAGATTCCTCGTCGCACGTACTATCCAACCCATCGCTTATCCCGCGCCCACTGTCAGCTCGCTCACCACCACAATACACGATACACAATACGCGTTCGCCTGTCCTCCTTCACGTTCTGTGCACCACGCCCTCCCGCTCGTTTCATGTCTCCGGTACACGCCGGTGCCTGCTTCTTCCTGTAGTAGTTTTAGTACTAGTTCTAGTCTCCGCTTTGTTTATCTCGCGCGCGGTTCATCTTCATCTTCGTCGTCGTCGAAGTTCATGTTCCGGACTCCCAGTACGATCACCTCACGAGAATGTATTAGTTTACCCTTATATAAACGGATGGGTGCAGCTCAATGTGTGCGCTCATTAAACCCGCCCCGCCACCAGGGTTGGTACACACGTGGTGGTAAATAGCAATCGGGCGCTTCCCGCTTTTGCCTCGTGCGACCACGACCGCAGACTATCACCCGCAAAGTAGCCGACATATACCTAGCGATATACGCGTACCTTAGCCATATAGCATCTACCGAAACTACCTGAAGGTCGAACAAGTCGCTTAGAAGACCTATTTTATTCTTCCATTAACAAGACACGCGATCTCGGTTCCTTTGTACGCGTCGAACTTGCAAAGGTCGGATTCCCCAACGGTATCATGATGCTCAAGTGAAAACTGAACATATCGTTCCAGCAATCGTCTTGCACATGCCACCGCGAGGCAACCGGCCGACGGCCTTTGAGGCCAGCTTCGGGAAGGACGAAGCGCTCCCAGGCCAGTCAACCTCGCTCAGAGACCCCAGCCGCAAGGCATACCCCACGCCGTTCTCTCGAGCAACGTCTGTGCGTGACCGCAGCTCGCCAGCGACTCCCGCCGCGTCCCCGTTTAGACAGCCTAGTACTCGTCCAAGCTCAAGCGCAAGTTCAAGTGCAAGCGCAGGCGTCACCCCTAAATTCGAACGTGCGACGCCGCGCCCGCTTTCATCCGCTACCTCAGTCGCGTCGGGATCGCGCTCCGCAAATGTGAGATCTCCGTTGGCATCTTCTAGGACGGCCACCCCTGGCGACAAACGGAGGGCCGAGCATGCCGGGAAGTCTGCGCAAGTAAGGGCTTTTCCGGTCGCAGATGGCGCGTCGCTGACTTCTCGGTTGCAGCCTGAAAAACGAAGACGGATCGCGGAGTTTCACAGTAGGGCTTCTGCTGTGTTAACTCGACCTTCCAGAAACTCATCGAGTTTTCAGGTGATGCGTACATACTTGAAGATCAAGATACAGTCATGTTCGGTGAGGATCCGGACGATCTTGAAGGCAACGACAAGCCCATCCGGCTCCTCACGAACTTCTACATTTTCCATCGCAAAAACGGCGAGCATGCCGTGGCCAGAGACATAGCCGAGCTGGATACGGACAACCCACCTCTCACTTTCCAGGCTCTTGGTGAAGCAGCGACGGTGTACGAAGAGGAGGAAGCTGGCCAGGATGACGATGCTCTGAACGGTAGCGATGGCGCTGAGGGAGAATTGCAAAAGCTGCGCACAAGCCCTATCATAGGCTACAACATCAACTACGCAGAAGCCGACAGGTGTGTCAGTCTCGCGAAGCCTTGAGCGCCAGTGGCTTACTCGCAACAGCCCAGTGTATCTGCATACGGTCTATGCCTGGTACATGCTGCGTATCCCAGCAGATCGATACAGAGAGGATTATTTTGCGTGGTATAGACCTCATCGCACGGCGCAAATGATCATCTCAAGATCACAAGACTATCCACGGGAGACCTACCAAGACTTCAAGGCTCAATTCGAGGGTTCGTACGACGTCCTTCTTCAGGGGCCACTCCGCGAAGAGTTCCTGCGCGATGCGGTACGATGTATTACCGTAAATCACTGGCTCAGTGCTCAACTGCTTTCAGGCACCTATTGTCTTCCGGGTGCTAGGGACTGATGACGAAGTCCTGAGCGAAGTCGCGAAGTCAGAATTAATCAAGACCTACCTTAGAGCCGCCGGATATCCCGACTCGCCGCCGCACCGCTCAACGGCGCCTCGGGCGGCGCCCCGTAGCGTCCCTGCCATGACCGCGCGGTCATACAGGTCCGACATTGACAGCGACGTTCTGCGACCAGAAAATCAGAACCAGACTTACGTGACGCCTTACATCGAACATATATCCAAGGGCCTGACGAGAGCACGACTGCGTGTGGGCGGCCAGTACAAGGAGAAGCCTGTCAAAGCTACCATTAAAATCAAGGCTCGTAAGCGCTTGATGCATTGTCTCGCGCAAGCGAAGGATATGAGCAAGACCGTATTCTATGCGCCTAAAGATCGGAGACGGGGAGAGTTCTGGAATGCGGTCAACATCGATCATCGGAGTGCGGGTATCGTCCAACGCGTGCGTTACGAGGTATGCTTAACCTCGGTTTCGCGAGTCCCCAATTGACCTTCTTCTAGGTGGGCGACTACGTCATTATGACCGCGGGGATATATCGTGGACGAGTGACATATCCCTTGCCCGAAGTAGTCAGCGATGCGACCGTTCCATCAGACCGAACGCTCGCCGACTATTTCTGGTATGTAAATCCTAGCTGAACACATCGCTCCACATCACGATTGACGATGTTATCAGGTTTGGACAGATCGTCTGGCTGAATCAACGTACCAATAAGGTTCATGTCATTTGGATGGAACACGCATCGAAGACCTATCTACAAGAGTACGTCACTACTAATTCAAGCGGAGATACGAAGTAACACAAAACAGAGTATCTGACCCACAAGAGCTCTTCTTGACCAACCTCTGTGATACAGTCAATATTCAGTTCATTCTTGGCAAAGTCATTGTGAACTACTTTGGGAATATGAAGGTAGAGGATCGACAAAACGCGATACGGGACCTCGATCCGTCGTTTTTCTTCTACAGGTATGTACTTCGGATAATGTTCCAGCTGCTGTCGCAAATGATATAAACAGCTATACTTACAACGATAAACGGGGATCATTCTGCGCGGTTGAAGAACTCTATAAGCCTCCCGACGACCCTCCAAATAATTGCGGCATGTGCTTCAAACTTGCGCAGGAAAGTGACGAGGAACATGCACGACATCTGCGGCCAAAGGGTGATCGCCAAACCCTTGGAGTGGCTATACACGGCGAGACGTACCACATCAACGATTATGTTTTGATAAATTCGGGCGAGGCGGTATGCGACATTGGCCGAATAGTCAACATCAAGTTCAAGGACCAGGAATGCAGCCTCGTTGTCAGGGTCCTCGGTCGCATCAACGACATCTTGCACGTCTTCAAAGCTGCCCACAGGGACCTAGTCAAAGATGAGGTAAATCCTTGTTCTCGCATTACCTTCTGTATGCTCAGAAATAACAGCGACATCTTTTTCTCACCGATCTGGACTTGGACATCGACTTGAAGAACATCGTCGCACCGTGCAGGGTGATGAACGCGTATGCAATCAGTGCCGCGAAACTCGCTGCCTGGCTGTCCGAATCACCATATCATTTCTATGTCCGCTTCCATTTCCCGAAGTTAGATGTGAGCAACCTCACAGGCCTTAAACTACTCAAGGGTCAACACGCGAACCTTGTACCCGTCTGTGGTATCTGCTTCAAAGATGATGAAATAAACAAGGACCTGCGGAAGCGGCAGCTCGAAGATCACCCCGACACCTGGCGGTTGCGGACTTTCGATCCTTTCGGCGGCGTTGGTGCCTTTGCTCTCTCGATGCAACAGGCGGGATGCATCAAACTGACCCACGCCGTCGAAATCAGCCCGTCTGCTGCCAAAACCATGGAGTAGGTATATCATCCAATCCGAGATGGCAGTTAGTCTGACGTTGTTTCATGCAGAGCGAACTCGCCTGGGACAGTTGTATACAACCAATGTGCCAACATCGTACTTGAATACGCGTTCAAACACTACAAGCACGCCAAGGATAACAGTGCGGCCGAGCCGAAAACACCTGTTGCCATCGGGACTGGAAACCCTCTGCCAAAACCACCTCGACCACAAGATATTGATTGTATCGTGGCTGGCTTCCCTTGGTAGGTGCTTAATGATGGGATCGACGTCGGTTAACAAAGTCGAGTGCAGCCAGCCGCATTCGCGTCTTAACATGTATCCCAAAGCCAGTGATCGCAAATCGGACCTATGTCTGAATCTGCTTTCCTGGGTTGACTTTCTCAAGCCGAAGTTTTGTTTCTTCGAGAACGTCCGCGGCTTCTTATCATACAACCTCAACGCGGTGCAGATCAATAAATACCGCGTTGGTGGTGGTATCGAGATGGGCGGTTTCAAGTTGTTTGTTCGGGGATTGCTCGCTATGGGGTGCGCTGCGTGATCTTTTGTGCTGCGGTCTAATCGTGAACGCGACTTCACAGGTTCCAAGTACGGTTTGGTCTACTGCAAGCTGCTCACTACGGAACACCGCAAGCTCGAGTTCGATTCATCCTCATTGCAGCGAAACTTGGCTTTCCACTACCAGAATTGCCACAACCTCTGTATCACTTTCCTCTGAAAGATTCGCTTCAAATCAGGGTGCCACGAGGTCCCACTCTCATACCTATCATAACCGATCCTGGCAGGGCGCTGTTCAATCTTGTCACCGTCGATGATGCTATTTCTGACTTACCGCGGTTTGACTGGTGCGTCTGGGCCTGGGCTTTCCGCCTTCCTGCTCGATTTCGTGCCTGATATCTATTACAACGAAGGGAAAATCCTGAGAGCCCAAGAGAACGCCGAAAGGATCCCGTGACGGGGGAATGGATACCAGTGGTTACCTGTGATAAAAAGAAGACGTCCTGCGGACTCGATCTTCAGCCTTATCACCATCCGCCGCGAACTTTCTTCCAGCAAATGGCGAGACGACCGGCTCCCGGAGAAGTATCTAATGACCAAGAGCGTGTATCACACAATATCACTAGGGTACTGAATGACCGTGTAGTTGCAAGGTGGGTCGTCTTAGTACTCCCACAATATGTTTATTAAAACCGTGTCCTCGTACTAGAGTCGTGAATATTCCACTAAAGCCGAAAGCAGACTATCGTGGTACGTACAGTCGACAACACACGTGCCTCAATATCTGACTGCAGTCTTCATTTTGGAAGCCCTATTCGCCGCTGAATTCCGCCATCTTTGGGAGTGGCAAATGTCCGATCCGAAGTCAGCAGCGGCTCGGCAGGGGTACCGACCAGGTGGGTATGCCGATGACCAAATTGTATTGAGACTCATCGTCAATCTCTGTCTATAGGCATGTACGGTCGACTTGACAAAGACGAATGGTTTCATACCACCGTGACAAACGTGGAACCGACTGCGAAGCAATCTTGGGTCCTCAACCCATATGTACGTTGTACCTTCAGTGAATTGAAGCACTAGGCACTGATACACGTAATGCAAGTGTAAACGCACTGTCACAGTCAGGGAGCTTGCGAGGTCTCAAGGATTCCCAGACTACTTCAAGTTCTATTGTGCGAAGGCCGAGAACGTTAAGACTGTATGTGCTACATGTGCTTCTCAATGTCGCCTCTTAACGCCGCTCGCAGATGCACAGGGAGATCGGAAACGCTGTTCCATGGCCCGTTGGCTTCGCTCTTGGGCGGGAATTGCGGAAGGCATTGTTCAAGCATTGGCGCGATCACCGGGAAAGTGACGAGACAGTCGTCATTGAGTAGGAGTAGGAGTTTGTGGTCTTGCATTCGCGAATTTAACAAGTCGACGCCCCACGCAAACGCGGAGCACGGTGTTTACATGTGCTATGAAGTATGGCGAGCTTCCGAGAGCCTCCGAGCTTGTGTCACCATCTAGGCTCTCGCAGGGTCTTGTTCGATGTGAGTGTGTATGTAGATTTATTTTTCCACTTATGTTGGAGTACAGCAAGGTCCAACACTGCCACATCGTATTCTCGTTTTGCCCTCGGCAACCTACGGGTCCTGGGACTCCCTCGACGCGGGGGTTTACATGCAGTGCCTGGGAACGATCTACTGCTCCTATGCACTCCGCGCTGGTGACGCGCCGCCCTCACTCGAATATCGTATGAAGATATTTTGGACTGGTCGATTTCGTATTGGCTCACTCCACCGTCGTCGGTAGGGCGGCCGTTCGGCTTGCGTGCTGCAGCTCTCAGAGCGGAGCGTGTCGTTGGACTATCGGACAAGCGCTCTGAGTGCGTACATCGCCCATGCACTGGACTGGTGTATCCGCATACCTGCATGACTATACAAGTGGCGCAGTAGAACAACAATGCCGCGGTATGACATTGAACACTACTCCAACGAAATTTGCACATTCTAAATTATGTTATTTCGCTTTCTAATACATCGATAAGACGTCTCCAAACAACGGTTACACCAGCATACCGAAAGGGACGCAGATGATGGCGAATAGTAACAGATTTACGAACCTTGCTTTGCTATCTATATCCGCATCGCTCAGTGGATCGCAGTGCGAGTATCTCGATCTGTAGGTGGTGATTGACTGTCTTTTCCTCTATTCCGCGCTTCATCGGACTATGAAGAGAACACGGAGAGCGAACCACGACTATTACTAGGTATTTGTAGAATGAGGAGCACGTCGAAAAGCACCACGCCGACTCATCGGTGCAGCACAGCTTCCCGACTGGCTCGTCTCTCGAAAGTCAAAAGTTATCCTCAGCACAGTCGGATTATTCCGCTACACTACGGTAAGTAACATCAAGATTAGTACAAGGTGATAAGGAGTAGGTTTATGGCGCGAGCTTCCAGACATGGTCGCTGTCAAGACGCGCTGACAGGGCGGCCAAGTACAGCGCGTCCGTTTTCTCCCACTGAATGCAGGCGACAGGCGGCCGACTTCGATCCATAAGAGTGCGCACCACGACTTGCGCGCACGCCCGGGATGTCACGGAAGACGTTCTCGTGGGACTCGGAAGTGTTTGCCTCGTAACTCCCGAATGCAATAGCGTACGCGGACGGGCAATTTCGAGTGCCTCTGAATAACGTTGTAGGAATTGACTTCAGGCAGATCGGACGGATTTTGTGATCAATTTCGTCATGGATACACCTTAAGGTAGTTGTAACGCTATTCACTGATTTGCTGATCCAACGTCCTAGACCGCGTCGACAACTCTGATATTGATTAGTGTCATCAAATGACGCAGAGGAGTAGACAATGATGTACACGCACCAGTTGGGCTTTGACCATGCCATTACAGGACCGAGCGGCCGACAATCCTAGAACAGATCTACGCAGGGTTGCTGGGCCAGAGCTCAGTTGTCAATGGCTGGCATGAAGACACCCTACAGGTCGAGACTGCGAGTGGCAGGGCCATAACGGCGATGCTTCTTTCTCCACCACGGAATTCGTATTACAGATTGTGGGTGCTGCGAAGTGGTATGTGCCGAAGTGGTCGGCACTGCGTACGAATGTACCAACTTTAACAACGAGGGTACAGCTAGAGCTATAGCGCCACAGAGCTGTAAGGATTGGGTGGAATCGGTCTTCCGAACGTCTTCCGGTTCGTTGCGAGCGTCCCTCCTCGCAAACATACATAACAAGGGTGGGATGAAGAAGCTGAGGAGCAAGCGCCTCCGAGTCGTCACCGCAGACCCTCCTCGAGACATCTATCCTTCTCAAACTCCACTTCCGCCTTCGATCGATATGTCGTCCAAGGAAGATTGCACATCTGCGACCGTCACGGCAGTCAACACACCTTTTCCGCCATCGAGCCCTCGAACATCGTGGTGCGACCCAAAAGCCAGCAGCTCCTCGGTAGAAGAGGTCGAGCGGCCCGACTACTTCGCGAAGGGTGGCAAGGCGTCCGTCTCGTACACGGAATGTGACACCGCGAACAACACTCCCTACCAGCACCACGACAAATCGCCGCCACTCGAGAAAGGCGATTTACTCCCTCTGCCAGTGCAATGCAACGCGCGCAGCGATACGGCGTCGACATTGACACAGTCGCGGAATGCCTGGTGGAAGACGTTTGGGAGGGCACGCGAG
The DNA here is from genome assembly GCA_001969225.1 of Ceriporiopsis andreanae CBS 279.92. Taxonomy (NCBI): domain Eukaryota; kingdom Fungi; phylum Basidiomycota; class Agaricomycetes; order Polyporales; family Meruliaceae; genus Ceriporiopsis; species Ceriporiopsis andreanae. Next base: position 12,055 of record ALYI01003371.1, read on the forward strand.
CACCTCATGACAGACGTCGAACCAGGGCGCTGTTCGGCATTGCTCGCTGGATTCTGCCTGTTGACCGGTTTCGTGTACGCGAATCCCCGTTGGCCCGTTCCAGAGCGATACTGACGGAGCATGTGTTATCAGGGATGCGGTGTGCTATTCGGCTGCGTTTGTATGGCCCTCGTTCCACACGGGAAACGTCGTTCAGGTGGGTGACTGCGCCACAATCCTGCGTAGCGCGCTTCTAAAACCGCGATAGATGGCGCTTGCGCTCGCACGCCTTATGGACCACCCTTCATTCCGCCTCGCCGACCAGCAGGCACTCACATCGCTCCTCTCCTTCCTCGTAGGCGCGTGTACTGCGCGCATCGGCGACCGCATCGGTGCAAGCACACGCGCGTGGCTCTGCCTTGGCACTTTCATCCAGGCGCTCTTCACGATGGCGGCTGCACTCTGCGCGTGGCGGAGCGGCGCACCCAGTATTCCTGTCTCAAAGGCGGTACCCGACTGGACAAATGTGCTGACATTCGCGGCCATCGGGTTTATGAGCGCGACGACTGGGCTGCAAGCAGTGATGAGCATGCGCTTGAAGAGCCAGTTCGGGACGACGAGTACGTATTTCGCAGAGTCGAATTAATTGGAGGAAGTTGACCCCGCCCCATCTGCAGTCCTTATTACCGGCTTCTGGTGCGACCTGATGTCGGACCCGAAGATTTTCAAGAGAAAGCATATCGCGCGCGACCGAAAGGTCATCGCCATCTTCTCGCTTTTCTTGGGAGGCTTCATGGCCCGGGCAGTTATGCAGCGCATCGGCGCGGCGGGAACATTGGGAGTTGGAACCGGTATTCGATTGGTCATCGCTATTGGCTGGCTCTTTGCTCCGGGGAAAGCTGCGGGTAAATAATGACTATGATGGTTGAAAAGCGGGAGTATGGTCCGGACGAGGTGACATTAGCAGAGAGAATGGTGTCCACGTTCGGACGAACCGATCGGCCGAGGACTCTTTAGATGTAGAGTATTTCTTCAGGTTTCCGTGGTCATTTGGGACGCTGAAAGTGATATAACGCAGATCTTGACATAATGGAGTGCGCCAGAGCTGTATTGTGTGCAGCTCACAAGGGTGTGCAACGTCGCTGAAGATATAAATATCATATTGTATAGCAACAAAACATAGTACGACTGTTGACTCACCTCGTCAGCTCGTGTCTGGCGTGCCGTCGGCTTCGGCCAGTTCATAACCAACCCAGACCACCTCTGAGCAACCGGTGCACCCAACAAGGTGCTGGTCTCGTTCCATCTCGTCTTCCTTGATTACATAACGTCCACCACATCGGCAATCGTACGTCCATATGCCCCCCTCCGCGTCATCTGCATTCTCTAGAAATTCTTCCAAAGATACGAGCTGTGCAGGTCGAGGTCCGGTCTTCGCGTGCAAACGCTCTGAGTCGTACTTGATCCGCAGGTCGGGCGTCGTGAGCGTTACATAGGCTCTCTGAATAAGTCCAACATCGACCACAGCGTTTGTCGAAGAGACTGAGCGCTGTTTGTCCGGATGAGATGCCAGGAGAGCGCGATGATACGCGAGCTTTATCTCCGACGCAGAGGATGTCTTCGATACGGAAAGTAAAGCATAGTAGTCGGTGTCCTGAGATGCAGGCTGCATCCGCGGTCCAGCGTGATCGCAGTCAAGAGCAAAGGCACAAAAATGTGGCGAGGCGCTGATAGAGCGCCTGATTGATCGTCGGGACCGTGGGGATGATTTTCCTCTGGTAACTGACCGGGCGCTCGCGGCCACCTCTCTCCCCGACCTGCTCAATCGACCCGTTTGTTTTTACCTCGCGCAAAAAGAATACACGCTAGCTCGTCAAGAAATGTTCTATGGTGTTCACTTCACTGTGATTCTGGCTTCTGGCTTCTGGCTTCTGGCTTCTGGATGATACTCATGATGCTCATGATGCATGCGATATGTTTGTGTTCTGTCTCCCGAGATATCTCCCTCTGAAGAAGTGCTTGCCCTTGGTCGCATCTGATAGAATTCCGCCTCTTTGTCGCCGTTCTATCTCACGTTCAGGAAGTGGGAAACATAGTCTGGGAACGGGATGGAACGTGATCACGCGTTCTGCGAAGGAAGTGGAGCGTGTCGATGGTGGAAACGTGCGTAGCGCGATTTGGGTTGTCGCTCCTCCTCCCTGATGTCCACTTCATGAATCCGTCCCTCACCTCTTTATATACCCCAAATAAATCTGTTCACTCTTTCACAGTCTCTAGCTGTTCATATTTGTAACGACTATAACGACTCACGATGTCTGTTTCCTCCCCGTCGCCAAGTGCGATTTCACCCTTATCACCACCACCACAATATCGCGCGTGAGCACCATTTGTTTGGGCTACTCATTCCCTTCATCTTATTGGAGCTCGGCTTGCAGTGTTGGTGTCGTTCTAGCCATTGGTTCTGGCATCCTCATCGGGTCGTCGTTCGTGTTCAAGAAGAAGGGTCTTCTCAACGCGCAGAAGGGCCATGTCGCTGGTGAAGGTGTCGCATATCTCAAATCGGTGAGTCTCCAGTGAAACTCATTCCAGGACCGACCTGATTTGGCATCACAGCCAATGTGGTGGACTGGCATGACCATTATGATTTTGGGCGAACTATGCAACTTCGCCGCTTACGCCTTCACGGAGGCCATCATCGTGGTACGTCTGTTCTTCGGTACCCTATTTTTCCCTAAGCTGAATTCATTGCTCCAAGACACCCATGGGCGCACTCTCTGTCGTGATATCCTCACTGCTTTCCCACTTCTTCCTGGACGAGAGACTCTCACTCTTCGGCTGGATCGCGTCGCTGCAGTGCCTACTTGGTTCCTCCATCCTCGCGCTGAACGGGCCGCAGGAGCAAAGTGTGAACACCATTGTAGACTTTCGCAAGTTGTTCGTGACGCCATGGTTCCTCACATACGCGGGCGCGGTTATCGGCGCTGCAGTGTTTCTCGCGTGGTGGGTTGCCCCACGGTACGGGAAGAAGAGCATGTTGCCCTGTGAGTGTCATATTTGACCGGTCTTCATGACACTCATTCTTTCTTAGATATCGCTATCTGCAGTCTCATCGGCGGTATCAGCGTCAGCTGCACCCAGGGCCTTGGCGCGTGCATACTCACAAGCATTCGGGGTGAGAATCAGGTTTGTCTTCCCTAATATCGCACGAACGTAAAAGCTAAAGTAACCGGTAGTTCAAGAACTGGTTCATCTATTTCCTGTTGATCTTAGTCATCGTCACGCTTCGTATGTCTCATGCAGGATATCTTCCGCTTTATCTAAAGCTTCGATACAGTCACTGAAATATACTACCTCAATGTGGCATTGGCGCTGTATAATACTGGTACGTTTCCTTCCTTGTATTGGTGTCATCAATATGCTGACGCAGCTTAGCGATGGGTACGTTCTGTCCGGCCCCACATGTAACCCCGTCTGACTTTTTATCAGTAACGCCGACTTATTATGTGACCTGTACGTGAATGGCCAGGCGTCGCGGCACGGAACACTGACGCGTCGTATTGTAGTCACCTTCTGCACCCTGGTCACCTCTGTGGTATGTAGAAATCCTACTACTGCTATGGAATCTGTCGCCATAACTTTTGTTAGATTCTATTCAAGGGGTTGAAGACCTCCGCCAGCCAACTCATCACCGTCATACTGGCTTTTGTCGTCATATGCACGGGCATTTTCATCCTTCAGATGGCGAAGGTGGACCCGAGAAAGCTGACTCAGGTGCGAATATCCCGACGTGAACGCTTTGGTAGTTGATGCAGATGAATTTAGGTCGATGAGCACACTACACTCCTCTTGGAAGCGGCTAGGCAAGAAGCCGACCCTAACGCTGCCCGCCGCGTTGCACGCCATTCGACGATCCGCTCGCGACGTTCCCGTCGCTCTCAGCGGGGTTCACGTATGTCGTCCGGCCAGTCTCCTGGAGGCATTTCAAGTCCCGGACTGCCGATCATCGCTACGCCCAACGACGCCCACCAGCACGACTTCGACCGCTCGCACGCGCTCGACGACGCCGACATCGACTTGGAGCTCGGCTCGGACGCGGACCCCGACGAGACGGCGCGCGAGATCGTCGAGAAGAGCGAGGAGCCCGGCATGGACTCGCTGCGGGGCACGTTCGGCGCGATCGGCACGATCATCCGCGCACGACGCCGGGCGAGAGCGCTGTCCATCGCCAGCGCCGCACACGCGAGCCGCTCGAGTCTGAGTTTGAGCGCGAGCCACCACAGCCAGGAGCGCGCTGGGTCGAAGCGGACGAGTGCGGGCACGAATGCGGGCTGGTTGAGCGGCCGCTGGTCGAACTTAAGTCCGCCCGGAAGCAGGTTCCAGCCGGTTGAAGAAGACCAGGATCCAGGCCCAGATGTGGACATGGAGAAGGGCGCCGTGGTGGTAAAGGTGGACGCGCAGGATGAGAAAGATGCGGAGGACCATCGGGAGTCCTCCTACTCAGCAGGTTCACAAGCGCCGTCTATCAGGGATTTGTCCAATGCGCCAACCGCGATACCACTGCACACCCTCCGCAGCCAATCGACCTTGCGCTCCCGACAGGATACCATGGTCTCTGGAGAGACCTCGAGCCCGATGGTGCCAAGTATTGTGGAGACAGATACGAATCATTACGACGAAAAGGAACGATGAACTGTGTACCCTCCTTCACGACCTGTGTATCATTTCCCTCAGCGACATCCGATGTAACGACCTTTTACGACCTATTCAACGAGTTTTGAGCATCCCCATGTGCACCCGAATTTTCTTCTAGTATTGCCTGTATATGGGCGGCAATTCGTCTACTTCAAACTCGTCTTCGCCTGCGAACTCACCGCCGTCGGCTTCAAGCTGCACACCGCCGTCGACGTGACGTTGAGGTTGTGCGCTCTGTCCCGATCCTGACGCACCGCTCGGTGGATCAGGGCCCAGTGCGGCATGATCATGAAGATGTGGATCTTCGTGGACAGCAGATTCGTGGACCTCTAGTTGAGCATCGGCGGGCGTTGTCTCCGTCAGAGGAACGGGGGGCTTCCGTCGTCTTATATGCCGCGCTACTAATGACGGTGATTCTCGAAGAGTGGGCATCGTGGTGAAGAGGAACGGATCAGGTTTGCCCACGCTGGGATGAGCTGCACAAACACGACAAGTCCGTGTCAACATGACCGTCCATAGCGGTATTACAAAAATTGTCACTCACGGTCTGGCGTGATCTGCTCATGGAACTTCGCTCGGCGCCGCTGCCACAAGAAAAGTGCTCCCGCGAGGACAGCGAGCAGGCATATGCCGCCTACCACACCGCCTACGATGGCACCCGTCGAAGTCGTGTGTCTGCCGGCGAGGACAGCGGGTACTGAAGTTGTTAAGGTGGTTGAATTTGAAGATGAGGAGGTGAGCGCGCCAGGTGAGGCAGGGGTATCTGTCTGGGCAGAAAGTGAACCGCTAGGCACGGATACGGTGGCTGGAAGGGAGGGCGTAGGACCGTTCGAGTTCGAGGAAGTAGCACTGATCGATGTAGGGGTGCCACTCGAAGGTGCCGGTGAAGTTTCGCGTGAGGAGTTAGTCCCGCTTGGGGTCACTCCGTTGCTGGGAGACGATGGGCTAGGCGAGGGCGCAGCATTGGTCGGGTCTGGTGGAGTAGTATTCGAGGGCGTAGACGTCGGCGAGGGTGACTTCGCAGGCGGGGGTGTCGGTGTCGGTGCAGGGGTGCTGGAAGCCGCAGCACTCTCCACAAGAAAAAAGTCGACGCAGACGTCCTGTAGTTGCGCTCCCTGGCCACACTGTTTTGTGCTTGCATCGAACGATAGCGACAATGTGTGTTCCGCATCTGTCAAGTTGGGCGACGAGTAGATCTTTAGGTCCCATACTGGCACGGAGCCGCCATCAAGACGAGTAGACACCGGAGGAGCAGCATCTAACTTGATGATCGTGCAAGGACATCCATCGCCGCTTTGATACGCGGCGGCACCAACAATTTCGATTGAGACACCTGGTCCAAATGAGTCGAGGAGTTTGTTTACTTGGCTTGCTACTCACCTCGAAACTTGTACGTCATAGTCGCACTGAGATCTCTGGAACAATGAGCACTCCTGGATAGTGCAGACACAGAGTGAGCCTAGGCTTTTCCAATATAAGTAGGAGATCAAGACATTACCCGTCCCATAGAGGACTGTCCGGCTGAACGTTCCACGTCCCATCGTACGTTGCATCGGGGGTACTGTCGTCAATAGTCTGGGGGATTGGGGCATCAGAGGACATGATGCTGGCGAGAGATCGTATACTCTGTGCGAGTCACGGCCCTGAGTGGAGATGTGAAGCAAGTTGTGAGAGTGTGATACTCAGTACGCGTTATGAACGGAGCCACGCGCGTTGAACCCTGCCCAACAGCAAAGGAACCGTTACTATCAGAGGTATGCAGAGAGCGTGATTGATGAAAGATCTTGCATGCCGCGTAGCAACTTGTATTCAACAACTTACCGGGACCTGGTCCACTTCACCTAGGCCTTCAAGCCCGTCCAAGACGATAACCCCTTATGATGGACTCGACCAACACCGCACTGTAAAACATATAAAATAGGATACTGGAGGCCTAAGCCCAGGTTCTTTTACGGCTTGTGAGCAACGACTGAGGGACAGAAGCATGATGGCACGTACTTTACAGTTTGACGAAGATTGACGACCATGCGGTACCCAGTACCGCCTCGCTTGCAATGTCACGGAAATGGAGGTACTTCGCATGCGCGGGATTGCTTGAAAACTGAAAAGTGTGCGCCGGGATAGACATAGAGTACAGCTGGGTAGCCTGGAGGGACCAAGGAGAGACAAGCCACTCAGGGAACTCTTGGACGGACGTAGATCTGAGATATGATTTGATCAACTTTGATGGCGGCATCCCGGGCCGTCTCGAAACTTCCCTGAACGAGACTCGACTCTTTCAGTACTCTCATTCTCACTCGCATCCACCACACTTTGTGAAAGCGCAAGTCGCACAGCGAACCACCAAAAGTATCTATGGGTCCATTCAATTCGGATATCAATCTTCGACCTGTCCAGCGTCAGGACCGTGCGGACGACGCGAGAAATCAGTCAACATCCTTTCGGACCAAGTCCGCAAAACGTAGCATTCCCACATCCTGCAGTGCATGCGCCAACACGGTTAAAGTTCGTTACCATGCATAACTTGAGCCAATCACAAGGACAGTACCGTGTGCTGGTGACAGCTATTGACAACTAGGCACTTCAAGATGAACGCCTGCACAAATTTGCTACGGTACGCTTCGACATCCGGCCAACGTCTCTAGTACCCAAACCTGCTCGCAAAGTCTGCTCGTCTTTATGGCTTTGCCCGCGGGGAGCTCGTCGCAACAGGGCGTCGTCGACGACAGCGACACGAGAGTTAAGTACACAGGAACCTGGGCCGTCAATGGTGGCCCCAATACCTTCGACAAGTATGTGTACGCTTGCAATATGTCAATTATTCAAACAATACTAAGCCTAATCTCCAGCACGCTTCATTGTTCGTCGGAAGCGGGCGCGACTATGGCGTTTACATTCAATGGTACATGATTTGCGACTCAAGCGTCTTGCTCCGCACTCACCAGTACGTCTTCAAGGAGTGGCAGTGTCGATGTTCGGAGCGGCCAGCCTCGCAAGTCAAGGAGGGTTGCCCTGCACTGTCTTTACACTCGACACTATGCCCAGCGAGACTATTCTAGTGGCACCACCAAATCAAGTTACTCCGGCATTCCAATATCTTATGTGGTCATCGCCCAACGTGTCCAATGGCGCCCACACGCTGTCCATGAAGATCGACATGAGTACCCCACACTGCGGGCAAGGCCAAACACTTCAGGCTCTCTGCGTCGACTATGCGCTAGTCGACGAATCGACCGCGAGTAGTACAAGTGGAGGTAGTACCCCGACCCCTCCTCCGCGCGGTGCGTCGCCGTCCCTAAGCAGTACACCATCAGCACCCAGCAGCCCATCCTCTTCCAGTGGAACGCCACCGTCATCGATTAGCGGTCCCAGTGCGCCGTCCAGCAGTGAATCTAGCTCTACGTCGGGTGCCGGAACAAGCGTGTCCTCACTTTCGTCAGCTCAGTCCACGCCGCCGCTTGCCCCGTCTTCTCCGAGTGACACAGCCGCAACATCCTCGTCTCCTACTACGTCAGAATCAAGCTCCTCGCTTTCGCCGTTTAGTTCCTTTATTCCATCGCAGTCTGCTCCTAAGCGTGCGACGCCGATTGGCGGTATCATCGGTGGAATAACTGGAGGCATCGTTCTAGTTATTCTTCTGATCGCCGCAGCCGTACACTATCGCAAGAGGGCAAGCCACGAAGAATTACTCGTCACTCACCGTAAGTTCCTTGCAGCTGTCATCTGATAAAACCCGCGTGCTAAGTGCACGAAATTCCCTAATTAAGCCGAACCGTACATATACGACTCAAGCGGATCATTGCTGCGTGCGCAGAACGCTACAGGAACTTCTCCAGAGACGTCCGAGTCCCCGGCGCTGTCTTCAATGGCCGAGATTCCCAGATATACCAAGCGCGACCCCCATCTCCCGCTAGTCACCAGCGGTCTTCCACTACCGCCACCCAACCCTGTCAACTCTGGTTCCGATGAGGCAGCTCCTGTAGCAGGCCCTTCGGGACAGGCCGGTGGCACGCCAAATATCACCGCTCGCCGCCGTGGCCCTCGCCAACACGAAGATGGCGGCGTTCGCCTTGCCGGTGGGTTTGTGGGTACATCGCAGGAGGAAGAGGTCCGTTCGGATGATATGCCGCCTACGTACAGGTCTGTTCGGACAAGTGTTGGCTAATAAAATGTGACAATGGCGGACCGTCATGCTTGGTCATAGGTAATGCAAGACAGAACGAACATAGAATAGGTATAGATAACATAATCAATATTTCACGACAGAAGCACCTGCAAGGTCCATCTTCAAACCAGCTCAGCTAGAATGAAACAAGTTCCCTTCCGCGTGATTCTGTCTCCTGGCTCGTCGGTACCTCTACCATCTGATCTTGGGTAGCTGTTCTTCTGCATGTGATCCGTCATTCTCCTGAACTTCGTCACTCAGTACTCATGTCCGACTCCTCCAGGCTCAGTCGCCGCTCTGCAAATGCAGTGGCACGAGGCGTCCTACGAGGATCCAACCCCTCCCAGTCGATGGCATTGAGGAGGAGCACTTCGTTCGCGAAGGTCGGGTTATCATAGTTGTCACGAGCTGCGATGACCTTGGCGTCCCGTATATCCTCAAGCCGCCTGATGCGCCAAAATGTGCGTCCGTATTTGTTGGTCGTTCGGTCTGTGAGTGCCCACATTATGGACACCATTTCGTCCGAGATCTGGCTCTTTGACTCGTCGAAATCCCGTGACCACGCGGCGTAAGCGTAATCTTCTTCCTCGTCAGATATCAGGGCTTTCTTCTGATTATGTCTGACTTTCACTCCATCGAGTACGACATCGGCAATCTCGCAGAGAGCCAGGAAGGCTGCTCGGTCAAGTTGAACGCCCTGATTGATATCGCAGCCGTCGTAGATGGGTTCGTTGGAAAGCAACGCCGTTACACTGTCGCACATGTAGCGCCAGACATGCAGGTCCGAGTCGTCAGAGCCCACGATAGTGTTTACGCCGTGCGACCCGATGAGGAGATAGAGGGCCACTATTGCGCGAGGAGTATAATGTGTGGAGTTTAGACGATTGATGGATTGGAAGAAGGTGGTACAGGAAATTAAAATTCTCATGGCATCACTGCCTGCATGAACATCAGCATGCTGTCGGCGCACAATGGTAACGAAAACTGACCAGACAAACGACACCTATCCAGCGAGTGGCGCAAGAAGTCGTAAGGTGCAGCCGAAAACAATTGTGGCCTCGTGCAGATGTAGTCACAGAATATCGGAGTAGATATTGTGAATAGACGTTGGATGAATAGTATTGGGGTGACACCAGCCCAAGCATGAGGGTAAGAAGAGTCGGATAGCGGTATGATTTGCGTTGCGTCGAAGATGAAGTCGAGAAGCTCTTCGAATTGCGGCCCCATATCGCTGCTTTTCGACCGACTGGATTTACCGGCTTCGTCCAGGATTGCAGCGTATAGAATTGTTGCGGCAGCGTCAACCAGGGCAGACAGCGTGGCATTAGGGAGCGCGGCCCGATCTTGCCCCTTTTCTTGAATGATACGACGAAAGGTTTTGGAAGTGATTGGGTAGACTGTGTCCCCGGGATCGAAGAAGTACCAATGAACAATACATTTGAATGTGTGCGCTGCGACATTGAGGGGTTGAGACTGAAACGCATCGCTGATGGCCACGAGTAGCTTTACCATTCCATTATGGATCTTGAGTGCGGCTTCGGAGAGGAAGTAGCAGATACCACCATACGGCGTATCTGAAGCTGAGAAAAGTAATGTTTTGAATGCTGCTGCCGCTGCCGCCGTGATTATAGGGGCCTGATCATGATCGTCCTCGCAACAGAGTAATACGAGGAGGAAAACCGAACGGGGCAACCAATGAGTCTCATTATGCGCAAGCATCGACACTTGCTCTCGGCGAGAAAGCGTGTTCAGCTCGCGCAGGAGAGCGTCGGAAAGTATCGAAATAATGGAGGCGCGTGCGATGCGCGAGATAAACTGGAATTCGGATGGGGCGTCTCGGTGGCCTACATCATCAGAGCCGCAGCGGCGAGATTTGATTGCGTGGAGGACAAAGATGAGTATTGCTTCGCCCTCATATGATCCATGATGTAGCGCCGCTCGCATTGTGACCAGCAGGATATCATCCAAGAGGAGGGCATCGACCACTCGGAATATGACGAGATCGTTTCCCGTTTCTCGGAGTATTGTTTTTTCTTCCAACACAGCTATGCCCTTCTCATCGCAGTAGTGTCGTAAAAAGCTCCCAATTATAGTGGCATCAGAAAAGATTTGCTGACCGCGAGACGAACCATTAAATAACACACTGAGCGGGGGAAAGTCGCCAACGTCGGAGTCTGTGAGGGGCGAAGTATGATCAGAGCGAACGGCTGGAGAAGGAGGATCTCTATCCATGCAGAGGTTTTGTCAGGATTCCGCATCAACCATAATGGCTGAATACATACATAGGCCAAGGCAAACTGATTGATACAGAGGGGCCGCGGGCGCTTGGTCGCAACAATATAGCAATGCGAGACAGCAATGTGCAAAGAGCAGCCGCAATGAGGTGCAAAATATGTGGGAGTGTGCCGAAAAAGGGGGCTCTTGAGGCCCGCATGAAAGCAACCCGCACTTGCTGTAAGTAGTGACGAGTGCGAGGGAAGATAGACGCCAGGAATGTCGTCTTGTAGGGACAGCGAGGAGATAGGAGTGGTGCGAGCAGTGCGAAGATGAAGAAGATCGCCCAGCCAGTGATGAGGCAGAGGCTAGTGGTGCCGATGCTCGGGTGAACACTGGCGCTGAAAAAACAAAGGCCAACAAAGAATAGAGCCAGAGATACCAAAAGGACGAGTGGTAGAACCGCAGCAACTTCGAAGAGTTTCCATATCTTGATTCCCCCGTAGCGGAAGTGGCGGATGCGAAGACGCTCCTGTGGGACGGTGCGGTCGATGGCGAGGTACTCTCGAAGCCACTGTTTGACGAGAATGCCAAACGACGCGGCAGCGAGGCTCAATATTAGGCTGGAGAACCAGCATACATTGACTCTGATGCCAGATACGGGCGCACGGAATGGAGGGGTAGTATCCGGTAGGGCGTGGGTTGAGTTGAGAAAGCCACCGTTGAGTGAGTAACTATTGGTCTGGAGGGCGATTTGAGATAAAAGTCGAACCATAATGTCTTGAGGGTCTTCTTGAAGGGTCTTGTAAGATTCGATGAGAAACGCAGTCAACACTGCGGAGTATAGACCAGCCTGGAGATGGCAACTCAATACGGGAAATACCTACTTGCATTGCAACAGAAGACTCACAAAAACAAGCAATGTATCCATATCGTCCTTGCAGTCTTTCACTCTTTCTTCGTCCAGTGTCCTCACCGTTTTATCAAGTGTCTTCCAGGCATCGCTTAGATCGAGCAGTCTACTCTCGTCTAGAGCCCCGGCCTTAACACGTCTTCAGTACAGCATAGCTCTGAAGGATACTATGCCTCCTTACGTTCGATATGTTGACGTCCATGGTGAAAGTCCTCCGCTACTAGAACGGTATCCTGCCGTCTGGGAAACGGACTGGATCTCCTGGAGAGCTCTGCAACTAGCGACGCTGTAGAGCTTGTGTAGGGCTAGGGCAAGTGTTGGCAGTTAAAATTTCTATGTTGGTGTCGACCGCGCAGATAGTGGCAAAGAGGGAAGGCTGTTGCATGGAGGGCTTCATCGTTGCATGGAAGACAGTGATGATCATACACAACCACGAACAAATTTGCTCTGCAGCGCGCAGGACCAAAATGGTGCGACGCGAGCTTGGTGGCGCGGTAATTGCCGTGTCCGCTGTCGCTGACGACCGTCTCACTCTCGACCACGATATTGATGCCCCTCACCTGACTTTCGTTCTCGTGAATGTTCATTGCGTGACTCTATATTCACATCTACATCGCTGTCGGCCGCTGTGAGCATCCTTTCCTCTCGCCGTCGGACGACCACCAAGGCGGTGGTTCCACACCGTTCAGGTAGCAGCAATCATGCAGTCTCTCCGAACTCGTAAACCCTCCCAGTCGCACCCGAAGGGCCAGCGTCCCACAAACAAGCTTGCGCGCAATGGCCCGGGTCCAGGGGTTGGCCGGAGAGCCACTAGGGTCGACGACAAGATCAAGAAGCGCATGTCCATGCGTTATGCCGACATCTCAGGCCCTACAGATGCGTCAATACCTGCTGTACCTACTATCCCGCTAGCGCTACGTGCCGGACCTGGTGTGCCGAGAGTACAAGATGCCGCTGCGAGGGAAAGGGAGCAAGCTAGCAAGGAGGAGCAGAGGGAAGCGGAGCTGCGAATGCTGGACAAGGACGACTTCGATCCTGACGCTTGTGAGTCCTGCCAAATCGTATTGGACGGTCGTCGCCGATGACACTATTTAGTCTTGAAATTGAAGATGGCGAATTCGACAGAGGCTGAGCTTCGGCTATTGCAATCCTCTCTTCGGAACTCTCAGGACGATGTGGCATTAGATTTGAAGCGGAACGTGTTCAAGAAGTGAGTTTATTCCGACACTTGTAGTGACCAGTCATTGAATTTGTACTTAGCTATACTGAGTTCATGCTGGTGTCAAAGGAAGTCAGCTCGCTAGAGAATGAGATGCTAGAATTCAAGGAGGCGCTAGCTGAGTGGAAAGCTATGCCGTCCACGCTTCATATTGAGGATTCCTCTTCAGTATCTGGTACGTTCCGACACTTTCGTGTCGTGCACGCATGCTTATATTTGCAGAGCGGCGGAGGAATGTTCGTTCCTCGATCGCGGACCTTCGCGTCCTATACGCGAACCAGATGCAGAATCTGCACGCGCAAATCGAGGGGTCGAGCAAGTTTGTGCCGACAACACCAGGTCGTCACGTTATCCTCGAGATGGATGGCATCGCCTCTCTCAATTCTGCGACATTTAAAGTCGATCACTCCGTCCGTTTCGTGCTACTCGACGACGCGGTGCTGGTTGCTCGACGGAAGAAGCGGAGGAACCAGAGCGAGAGTGAGAAGCTTATGGCGGAGCGCTGTTGGCCACTTACTGAGATGCTGGTTTTGGATACCAAGGATACTGCATGTACGTCGTCTATACATTTCCCGTGATGTGATACTGATTGTTTCTCAGCAATGTCGAACGTGTTTAAGATAAGACATAACAAGGAGACTCATGTGTATCGCACCGAGGTCTCTGCGGATAAGAAACACCTGCTTGCACAATTTCGACACGTCGCAGAAGAACTGGCTGCGCGGCGGCGGAAAGAACGCGAGGGCGAGCATCAGCGCCGCAAGAGTCTTTGGGTGGCTGGTGGAGTACGTGTCGCTTTCACACGTTCTTTTCATGTTCTGACAATTTCGCAGCGAACGTCTCAGGCCTTCCCACCAGACGTCCCTCCACTCCCTGACTTCCTCGCTGACATCGCGGAGAAGTCGGACATGGCAGGAACGGCGAAGGAAAAGGCGGAACGTGATACGCGCTGGACGGACGAATTCTCTGACGAGCTTACCGTAGCGATCGCGTTGCGCAACTGGGATCAAGCTGTGGCATTAGTCGAAGATGGTGGGCTGGTTTCACCTTTCCTATGATCGTACGCATGACTCATGCTCTTTCTAGGCGAGGCGAAGCTGCCCACGATGCCTGCCTTGACTTCAAAGCTGACACCACTGAAAGCCTCGCTGACAATGGCTCTTCTCCAGTCGCTCGCCATGCCAAACAATCGCAAGTCGACCGTAGTCAAGCTAATCGCGCTCCTCGTCCGCCTCAAAGCCGGTGCTGCTGCACGCACGACGTTCCTAGCCGCGCGGAACGACGTGATGAAGAAGCGTGTGCGGATGATCCAGTTTGAAGGACACATTGGCATGTATATCAGCGATCTCGCGATGGTCGTGTTCACAGGCATCAAGCACACTGCGGATTGGTTCCTGGCAAGTTTCAAGGAGAACGAGGTCGCTAGTTGTGAGTAGATCTAGTCTGTCTGGAGACCCGGTGCTCATCGTATACTCAGGCTTCATCGAATGGGCCAAGCAGCAAATCCACAGCTACTCTGAAATGTTCCGGAAGCAAGTGTACGGCTCAGATAGCGATCCACTGACTGCTGAAGAAGCCATCAAAATCACGTACCTGCAGAGTAGACGTGTACGTATCTGTTGGTTTATCTAGAAATGCAGGCTGACCAAGTGGCCACACAGCTTTTGGAAGAGTATGGTCTTGACTTCCGCTTCCTACTCCAGCAGCTCCTGGTTGAAAACCCGCAGGCGGCTCCGAAACCAACGCCGCCGCCTTACCGACAGCACACCTCGAAGCCTTCGGAGCATAGAGCTACGCCGATGGGCACGCCACGCCGCTCGCGTTCTCCGGCACCCCAAATCGCTGCACCAGTGCCCACTAGAGCACGATCTCCCGCAGTGCCACCAACCCCATACTCCGGGTCTTCGTCTCCTGCCATTACCCAGCAGAGCTCCTCGCCGGCCTCGTCCTCTCCTGCAACCTCGCCAGTGCCGCCACCAATGCCTGCGCCGCGTGTCCGCTCGCCAGTGCCACGCGTGCCTTCGTCGGTATCGAGTATCGGACGGCCCAGCACGCCAAGCGATGCGGGATCCATACCATCGAGAATAGGTGGCCCGCGAGCCCTGCGTGGCAGCCCAGCGCCGCCACCTCGGTCGAGAGATCGGCCGTCGAGCCCTGCACCTCCGCCGCGGTCGCGCGACCGGCCCAACAGCTCCTCTGGAAGTCGTCCTCCGCCCGTGGCAATACCGAGGCGAGACGGAATGTTTTGATGGATAGCATGCTGTACCGCCGTGATATTTATTGTACTGTAACCACATCTGAGTATGCCATATTTTGCATCGTACAACCTCCAGTGACCATTGTGAACTTCGCCAGGCCTTGTGGGACGTGCGCTTAAGAGACATCACGCGTCAAACAAAGAGGCCTGGTCCGTGCGCACTCTGCGGGGAAGTATATAAGCGACCTGGCAACCTTCTGAACACCTCATACTTACCTTGATGGCACAGCCTCCTTCACGTACCGCGGGTTGTGGGCCGGGAGGCCACTCATAGCACGGCGACCTTGTCCTCAGGGGGGCTCCGCGGTTTGTACGGGCTTCGGCTCGTGCACCGTCTCAATATTTTCCTGTCCTGCTTCGGCCCTCGGGCTGGGCAGGCCTTATTTTTTGCTCTTAGGTTGCGCTAACCCTAACCCTAAAACTCCCTAAATAGGCTACTTCAACGGTCTATCTCCGCGGAGACTGGGACCGACGTGGGTCTGGGAATACAGCGAATGTATTCGTATTCACTACACGCTATGTATTGGTATACACAAATGAAATGCATGCTTTTCTTCAATGCGCCCAGATATGCAGTGATAAATTGTCCCAAGTGGAGTGGAGATGATGAGTGAAAAGAAATGCAAATCAGACTCTGGCGTTGGCCTCCCATTCTAACACCTTGACGGAGTCGCCCACCCGTACCACGCCACGCCCCTCCGGCACGCCGTTGCACCCGAAGCAAGGCTTGTTCATGTTCTCCGGGTCGATGCCGGTACGGAACTTCATGAGAACTTTGTACGGCACCGCAGGATCTCGGATGCCGGTCTGAGGATCGACATTCGGCAACTAGAACACGGCGTCAGTACGCGAGGCTTCGTGAAGGCGAAGAGACAGAACTCGACATACCAAACACCGCGCGCACTTCGACACCAGCGTGATTGTCGCCGACGCGCTACTCCCGTTGTCGCTCTCGGGGTGGATGAGGATGCGCCGCCACTTGTCCTCTGAGAATGGCCTCCCGGCGCCCTTGACCACGATGTTCGGGCGGAAGCTATGATCGCGAGGATTAACCTCTTTCGATCCTTGTGAAGGTAAGATAAGCTGCGTACCGCTCCATTTCGAGGTCGCCTTCGTGCCAGCGTCCACGATTGATCCCACTGACTTTGCCGCCTTCGGTCGGCCCGATACTGGACGCCCGCCGCACAGCCAGCTCGACAGCACGTAAGCTCTCTTCGCTCGCGACGAGGAGAGGGTAGCCGTCCTGGAACTTCGCCTGCGCCTTGAGATCCGGGAATGTTGTTGTCGGCGGGCACGGGCGTAGTGTGGGACCCTTCATTACGAGAAGGACATCCCGTTCTAGGTACTCGGAGAGTGTCTGTGAGGGCGAAGGATGATGTGGCAATTGTGCTTCACAGATGTAAGCATCCATCTTGTATGTTCCGAACATGACACATTCGTCGATGCTGTGCCAAATGCGTTCAATTTGGATCATGTCACCTGTGGCACCCGCGTACTCACATTGACCAGCTTGCTAATGTTTGGGGTGTGGGTTCTATTGGCACGGCAAACTTGACGAAATCAGCATCTTTGGGCACTGACACGACAAGCCAGCCATTGTGCGGCGAGTTAGGGTCGTACTCTAAGTGTGGTTCAATGAGCAGCATCTGTTCTCGGGGGTGAGCTCAAGCGCGATGACGTGACAAAGATGAATGTCACCTTGCCGATTTCACGGGCAGTGATGATGTGGTTGGTATGTGCATCAACGATGCACCACTTTCTGTCATTCTATTCCGTGGTTCGAGTGAGCGGTCGGGACGAATGTTAGGGGCAGGACGCGAACGTACTTCAAGACCTGCGGCTGTATACCGCGACTCGCTTACTGACGTACCGCGACAGCTCTGAGGGCGGTGCACCGAGATCAGCAGGGTCCACGTAACACGGACGAGCTCGAACGCACTTTGATGGGGTGAACCAGGATCTTGGTCACGGAGACGTCCCCGATTATGAGGGCGGCTTCATGGGCACTGATAGACGGACGTGGTTTGGGACCGGACGCGAGCTGATGCGCGGTCGTGGTGGTCGAGGTTGGAATCGAGGCTCTGGACGCAGTCGGCGGCTTCTAGGTCGGTCGGTGAGGTTCGTTCCGCGTGAAAATGGCATTAAGCGCACCTTTGACCTGCTCCGTGATATGAAGAGCGCGGCAGAGAGCAATGCGAGCAATGTCGCGAGCCAAACGAGCGGACTGGCGGGATCGTCGAGGCGGGGCAGGGACATCGTCGTCTGCAGCGACCCCAGCAAAACGAAGGTTCCGTGAGACATTTCGGGCGGGCGTCGGACGTTATAAGTAGACGCGGGACGCTCCTGCGCGGTATTTCACGGTTTTCCCTGGGTGCAAACGCGAGTTCGACGATGTGCAGGACGACGACCTGCCACAGACAAAGAGATATCGATGTCTGAATCAACGATCTACCACGATGAGGGGCGCCCCCTCAAGCGGCCTCTCGCCCGCTTTGCAATCGCCTCCGAGCAACGTGGGATACTAGCTGCCGAGACACCACGTGGCACAGGCGCCGCCATCCAAAGCGCGCGTCGGGCACCGTCTTCAGTCCTCCGCTCATCGTCCAGCTCAACGTCTTCGTCGTGCGCGCACGCTTGCCCTCACTTCCGCCACAACGCGCACAGTCGGCTCACAATGAGCGCAGCAGAATGCATATCCTCGGCAAACGACCTTCTCGCGGCACACTCTGCCCTCATTAACCGCGTGCGACAGACCCAGAAATCCTATCGTCGCCAGCTCAGAAGTCTCGCATCTCCTCCGCACGACATCCTTAACATACCTCTGATACCCTCGCCGCAGCCCTCGCCACCAGCATCGCGTTCGTCATCGCCGTCATTGCCCCCTAAACCGAAGCAATTTCGTCCAGATCTCCCACCAGCCAAGCGTGCCCGAGTAGCTCGTTACGACAACTACGTGCCGGAAGAGGAGACAATTAGGAACGACTATTCTCAGAGATATGTAGATGGCGGCGAGTGGCCCCAAGATTGGGTCCTCGGAGCGGACCCTGAGCGTCGGTTCGAAGAGTACGTCCTTGTCTCCCTGGAATGCCCAGTTACCATCCAGGTGCATGTCGATACAGACTATCTCCGAGAGTTTCCTGACTGCGATTGGACCTTGTTCTTGCGTATGCTCGTTCGCACATGAACTGGACGTCGGTCTCTAACACAGCCGGAGTGCATGAATAGTTCTGTACCATGGAGTATTTACTCACTCTACATACCCTGTATTAGATATCCCAAACAACAGCGATTATTGGCGTTGAAGAAGGCGTCGGTGGCAGCACATACGCTCGCGCCATCCTACCTGCCTTTCGCGGAGCTCTCGACACTCCATCCCGCGAAGTTCGATGTCATCCTCATTGACCCCCCGTTCTCCTCGTCGTTCACGTGGGACGATCTATACAACCTTCCAGTGCCGTCACTAGCAGCGGACCCATCGTTCGTGCTCATGTGGGTGGGCAGCGGCGCGGGCGAAGGCCTGGAGAGAGGTCGCGAAGTCATGGCAAAGTGGGGTTTCCGGCGATGTGAGGATATCGTCTGGGTGAAGACGAATAAGACAACAAACAAGGGCCCTGGAGTAGGTCTTGTCTCGGACGCGTCGTATACAAGCACTAATCAGACCTCTAGACGGACCCACCAACGACGTCCCTACTCACGCGCACGAAGCAACATTGCTTGATGGGTATTCGTGGGACCGTACGACGGTCAACGGACTCGTGGTTTGTGCATTGTAATGTTGGTACGTGTCTAAATATTACTGCATCGATTCCGCGACTCACGGACTCGGCGTAGACACCGACGTGCTCATTTGGGAAGGAGATTCGACCGACCCGACGCTGAAGCCCCCGGAAATGTACACCCTTATAGAGAACTTTTGTCTCGGTCTCCGACGATTGGAGATGTTCGGGCGCGCGCGAACCTTGCGGAAGGGCTGGGTATCCGCTCTAGCGGAGGGCGAAGATGCGATTGTTGAAGCGCAGATAGGCGAAGATCAGCGAATGGACGGCGATGACGAGACACCAGTGAAGTGGGATCGGGAGGCTTGGGAGGCACAGCTAAAGACTTTCGCAGCAGAAGCTGGCGGCAAATTTGTCGTGCCCATGACCTCAGGTACGTTCTGCTGCGTCTTCCTACCACGACCTCTTACCGAATGACGCCCAGAAATCGACGCGTTACGGCCAAAGTCTCCTGTCCGCAACCAGCCTCAAGGTGGCGGAAACTCTATGGGCGGCGGCGCGCCGTCGGGTATGGCGACACCCATGAGCATGGCGCGTGGCTCGGGCTTCAATCAACCGCCACCACGGATGATGGGCCCGCCGATCATGATGGGCGGCGTGAACCAGATGGGCGGGATGGGGCCCGAGGCGATGGGTCTTGGGATGCAAAACATGGCATGGAACCAGGCCGACGGTGGCATGGGCGGCGGGATGACCGGGATGGGTGGCGGAATGAACGGAATGGGAGGCAGCGGGATGGGCATGGGCATGGGCGCGCAGGGGATGATGGGTGGCGGCGGGATGAGCGGACTCACTGGCCTCGGAAACCTGAACATCGCGAACCTCGGGCAGATGGGTGGGAATATGGGCGGCATGACAATGGGCGGGATGGGCCAGTTCCAGGGCAGCGGCGGGTTCGATGGGGGCATGGGCGGCTGGGACGGGCAAGAGATGATGGGTATGGGAATGGGCGGCGGTATGGGAGGCATGGGCATGGCAGGTATGGGGATGAACAACGCGATGGGTTTGAATGGCATGAACGCGGGGATGGGCATGCAGCCGGGCATGAACATGAACACGGGGATGGGCATGGGCGGTGCGGGCGTGAACATGGGAGGCGCGATGAACATGGGAGGCGCGATGGGCAACATGGGAATGGGGATGGGTATGAACCAGGGGATGAATCAGTGGAGAGGGCGTTGAGCTCGGACTCTGGACTCTGTTCTTTGCCGGACGTTGCTTCGTTATCGTATTGCTATCATCTATCGCCCTTTGTACACATCGCAATGCTATCGTTCTACCTCTCTGGTACGCAAGTCAACGGCTCGAGCTCGCGCGGTGGCGTACTAACCATCTACAGCAGTTGCCATTCTGAGCTCGAAGTGTGGGCGCTACACGCGGCACTTTTCCAAAGCGCCTTGAGTCAAGATGACTTGATCTACAACCACCACCACTGCGTCGCAATGGCGGGGCGTTTGGTAGTCTCTTTAGCTTCTTATTCTTACGCTGCCGCTGCTCTCTCTTCTGTTCTGCCTAAAGTCAAGATCGTATTCGATGAGCAAATTGGAGACAATGTCCTTGAGCTCGATCATCCTAACTCGCGAGTTTGTGGCGAGGACGAGATAGTCGATACTCTCGCTAAGTTGGGCGGTCTGTCTGCTAATAATGCAAAGGTATGCTCTAGTTGTATGCATTTATTCATGCGTCTGACTTGCGACACCCATAGAGCCCAGCCTACTTCGCGCTGGCACTAAACTTGCCTAAGTTGACTTCTTTCTCCGACGTAATGGAATCCCTCGATTCTCTCGATCAACATCTCGCATACCGCGCCTTCATGATTGGACATGATGTTACCTCGCTGGACTGGGTGCTGTGGGGTGCCCTCAAAGGTGCATTTAACTCACTCTCAGCAGCGATGTCCTATTATTCAATCGCACCGTAGGCTCTGTCAAGTTGCTCGGCTTGCTCAAGAGCAACACACTCGCTCATCTGCTGCGTTGGTTTACGTACATGGAGAGCCTGGACGCTTCTCAGGCTGCTGTTGCAGCTCTCAACGAGGCTAAGGCCGACAAGGCCCGCAAGGGCACCAAGACAGCTGCCTCCTTCTCCCTGGGCCTTCAGGACGCCGTGGTCGGTCAAGTTGTTACCCGCTTTCCGCCGGAGCCCAGTGGCTATCTACACATTGGGCATGCCAAGGCTGCGATGTTCAATCAATATTTTGCGAAGATGTACAACGGAAAGCTGATCATCCGTTTCGACGATACCAATCCTACCAAAGAGAGGGTATGTCCTTCATACGAACCTCACCGATCTGTGTGCACATTCATTTTCTTCCGTAGACCGAGTTTGAGGAAACTATTCTCGAAGACCTACGTCTTCTCGATATCCAAGGCGACAAGGTGTCTCATACGTCCGACTACTTTGACAAGATCTACGAGGCTGCCATCGACATGATAAAGAGCGGCAAGGCATACGCTGACGATACCGACGCCAGTACTTCAGTGGACACCGTTTGCGGTTGTCCGCCTAGCAGTCACGGGAAGCAGTCTAGAATGGCGTACGAACGCTGGCACGGAATTGCTTCTCGTTGGCGTGACTCGTCTGTGCAAGAGAACCTCAGTCGTTTCGCGGCCATGAAAGAAGGCACTGAAGAAGGCCTGCGTTGGTGCCTTCGGGCAAAGATTAGCACGGACAACCCGAACAAGGCTATGCGGGATCCTGTCATCTATCGTACCAATACGTTGACGCATCACCGACTTGGGTATGCCAACTTGTATAGATTGGCG
Source organism: Ceriporiopsis andreanae CBS 279.92 (assembly GCA_001969225.1). NCBI lineage: Eukaryota > Fungi > Basidiomycota > Agaricomycetes > Polyporales > Meruliaceae > Ceriporiopsis > Ceriporiopsis andreanae. The sequence continues at coordinate 34,035 of ALYI01003371.1, forward strand.
TGACCCTCACTGACCGTGATATTCAGGGACGTGTGGAAGATCTATCCCACCTACGACTTTGCTTGTCCTATCGTTGATTCGATCGAGGGCGTCACTCATGCGTTGAGGACCAACGAGTACCGGGATCGCAACGCACAATATGCTTGGATGATTGAAGCCACTGGCTTGCAGCCGGTTCATATTTGGGATTTCAGGTAACGAATCATTTCTTTTGGCTGCGTGCATCTCGAGCTCATGAAAGCCCAAAGTCGCTTAAACTTTATCTATACGCTGCTGTCAAAACGCAAATTGCACTACTTCGTGAACGAGGGCCTTGTGCGGGGCTGGGACGATCCTCGCTTCCCCACTGTCCGAGGTTAGTTTTGACTCGCTCATCTGATGCTACCGACGCTCACGATTTCAGCAGGCATCCGCAGACGCGGCTTGACGGTGGAGGCGCTACGGCAGTTTATGTTGGCACAAGGACCTTCACAGGCCGTCGTATCTCTCGAATGGGACTCCCTGTGGTCTCTCAATAAGAAGATTATTGATCCGGTGGCGCCACGGTACTGGGCGATATCGAAGAACAAGTTGTGAGTGCTCATCATTTCCCATCGACGCGTGGTTTGCCCTAATGGCGTATATCTTCTAGAGTTCGTGTCATTCTGGAAGGCGCGCCTGCGGTTTACGAAAGCAAGATCGCTCCCGTGCATAAGAAGAGCCCGGACCTTGGCACGAAAACAGTCGTTTACGGTGACACGATCTTGATTGAGCAGAACGACGCCCTCTCCTTCAAGCTCGGCGAAGAGGTAAGTCGTTAGTATCAGAAGATAGATCATAGGCTCACCCGCGATCACTTCAGATTACTTTAATGAACTGGGGAAACGCTTTCGTCCGTCATATAGCCAGTTCGGCCTCCGGCACGATTACTGCGATAGAGATGGAGCTACACCTGGATGGCGACTTCCGCAAGACGAGCAAGAAAGTGACGTGGCTTGCTGCACCCACAGCCGCCTATCCGCTCGTGGCTGTCACGCTGCTCGACTACGACTACCTGATCACCAAGAAGAAGCTCGATGACGATGACAAGCTGGAGGACTTCATCACGCCCGTCACCGAGTTCCGCGAGGAGGCGTGGGCGGACGCAAATGTCGCTCGGCTGCGCAAGGGCGACGTCATCCAGTTTGAGCGGAAGGGACACTACATCCTCGACGCTGCAGTTCGCGAGGACACAGGCACGGGAATGGAGTTCATTCGTATTCCTGATGGGAAGGCCGCCAGCCTCGCGAGCAAGGCCGCCGTCGCAGCTGGATAGATAGCGACCTCACGTCGCGTCGATGAACCCCCTATGTTGTCATTAATTCGGATTACTGGTCCGTCGTTGTCCAAGCGAAGCTGACATTATTTGTATACAATCTGCCGTGTCTCTAGAAGAGTTCGTGACTGGTGAGCTCCTCATATTTCTTCGGATTCACTTCGCCCCTTGTTTGTTCCGCCACCTCTCTGTCAAACTCCCAGGCTCTCTTCAACCCAACGTGCTACAGCCGAGCTATCAATTACAGGGTTGTTGAAAGACAATCTCGAACTTACCTCGAAGAAGTCCTTGATCTGCCAACCTTCGCAGTTGTTCAAGTCTGTGCCCTTATCCTTCAATGCCTGATAGCTCTTCTTCATGGCGATAGTGGCGGGGATGAAACCCGTGCAAGGGTATATCGCGAGTTTGAAGCCCAGCTTTGTACAATCAGCAGTCGTGTAGTTGCCAGTGAGCCCATTTGGAAGGACATTGATCATGACGGGGTGGGGTGCGAGCGCTTTGACGAGGCGGGAGGCTTCATCTTTCGTACGTGGAGACTCCATGAATGCGACGTCCGCCCCGGCGGCCAGCGCAGCTTTGAGCCTGCACGTGTGATACGGTTAGACACTAAAAGACGCGTCATTCGCAAGGGAACCAACCTCTTCACGCCCTCTTCGAAGGCCTCCTCACCAGCGTTTTCTCCGCCGTACATCGTCGCGTTGCGCGCGTCTGTACGGGCGATAATGACGAAATTGGGGTTCCTGCGGGCCTTTACAGCGGCGACGATGCGCTCGAGGTATGTCTCCATGTCCACGACGTCCTTCCCAGTCAGCTGTCCGCATCGCTTCGCTGTAGTGGTGAATATCAGTACTTGTTCGTATCGGTCGGACCGCAAAGCTCACGGAAGGTCTGATCTTCGATATGGCAGCCGGCAACACCTGCAGCCTCGTACAGTGCAATAGTTCTCGCGACGTTAAGAGGACCACCGAAACCCGTGTCTGCATCGGCGATGATGGGCACGGTGCTCACCCCGACCATCATACGTGCAGTATCGGCGAGCTCGTTGCAAGTGATCACAGAGAGATCGGGTTCGCCGATGACACTTCCGGACGCGCCACTGCCAGCGAGGTAGAGCGCGTCGAATCCTGCAGTGTTGGCGAGGTGGCACGAGATGCCGTCGAACACTCCAGGGCAGATGGTGCAACCATCTACGACGAGCATAAGCGAAGTGTGGAAGTACGCGGTAATAAAAGTACACACCTTTCTTCAGCAGCTCTCGGAGCCGCTTTGGCATGTCCGACTTGTATGATACAGGTAGTTCGTTGTGCATTTTGGCAACTGGAAAGCCGAGAATGTTGGGGACTTGACGGTGTGTGTGCATATATAGCCTGGCACGGTGTGACATCAGGTGGGGCTTGGCTCACCTGCCGTAGGGCAGTCGGGAGCCGAAGTGGATATGCGAAAATACTGTAAAAAGGGCCAGGTGGAGTGCTCTCCAGAGGTTCCACGGACCACAACGACAGGAACTCCGTTAGACAAGTAGCCACATGTCTGATACTGCCACCAAGAAGCAGAAAGATTCCGATAACCCCTGGGGAAGGGTCGTTATTAACGACCCGGCGCCGACCTCTCTGTGGTCCAGGGGACTAGTACCCTTTCGGGGGGAACCCAACGGCGTATTCCGAGTAGTCCGCAATCGAGCGCAGGACTTTCTGACCAGAGATGAATCCCCCAAATTCTCCTGTCCGCCCGACTGCGTAGCGAGCCAGCAATGACCAGCCAAGCCTTGTGCTTGTCCCAGGAGCTCACTCGACTTTATTCTACTCGGAACCTCTCACAGTAACGCCCGGGGACGCTGTGCGCGTATCCCGGTGCACCGCTCTAGGAAAACAACTCTCTTACTTTGCAATATTGGCCCGCACCACTTCCTTCTTGCGCCCGTGCACTCTTCTCCTATTGTAGTATCGCCCCATGCTGTTTATCTGGCACCGTCGTCGAACGGATGAGCTCACTTAAGCGCCCGCCCGCCGTTTTCCCAATATAGACATCCCGCCGTCCCGGTATATGAGGACGTCACCTGTCTCGGACTGTCCCTCCTTCCAGCTCGTGTCCACTAAATTTACGTACACTCGGGCACGTTGTATTTTATAGCCGATCCCTACTCAATACTGTACAATGTGATGATTTTAACCGACGAGCGCTCATCATCAGCTAGCCTCTAAACGTCAACTGTCCCATCATTTACGTTTGTCCTTCCCCCCTGCCTAGCACACCATTGTCCTATATCTTACGCGGGCTACCACGACTGATGGCCGTTAAGAAGCGGGTCATCGCCACCTCCAAGCTGACGATCGCTCCCCGTCCTAACAGCCTCTCAGACGTTGCAGCCCCTCGACATGAACGTGCCCCCCCCCCTCCCCTCCTACACGCTGCCAATCTCTATACCCTCCTTATTTGCAGCTGCTCAACCGCCCTACCCTCTGCAAATTCGTGCTAAATCACTCGGCTACGGCGGTGCCCCCGACACGCACGAACTTATATCGAGCCCCCCTTACCCCCTGATCCCAGGCACCAGCTGGGCTTTCTATGTGCGGGGTACCGAGATCCGACGCGAAGGCACTCTCACTCGCGTCCGAGCCTTTACTGCTCAATGGATTGAGTACATTGTCACCTGTCAACCCGACACCGCCACCTTTTACCTCATCATACCGATAAAGCGCACTCCCTACGTCGATTTCCTGCACCATAAGCTGCGCCGCATTCTTGCGCTCTTCCAGCCATGGGCTATCGAGCTGCCCGGTCACCCTTGGGGGACCATCATTACTATCCCCGACTACGGGCCGCTCCCCGACCCTGCCGAGTATCCCCTCATCCCGGTGTACCACCCGGTTGTCGCTCACTGCCAAGCTATTGGCTGCGAGGGTTATCCCTACACCTGGACGCTCGCTCACGCGGACATCAGTCTCGAAGTTGGTCGATACATCTACCTCATCGACCACGACACACCTGACGAGCCCATTGGCCACGCCAAAATCGTCGGCATTCGCACGCTCGAACAGACCTGGGTCGAATTTTTAGTGCAAATTCACCCTACCTGTGTCCACCGCGCCCACTCCACGTTCGCACGTCTCACGGCGCCGCTCGCGCATGCCACTCTAGGCCCTGCGCTGGCCGCTGTCCACGCGGCATGCTATCTCAACCTGCCCGAGATTCTTGCGCACCTCCACCTCCCTCCCGTCGACCCTACTATCTGCCTGCGCTCTCTCTTCCCAGTTGGACCACCTGTATACCCCGCTACTTGATCTCTATGCCCGCGCTTCCCTATGCACACTTCCCCTGCGTCTCCATGTCCACGCCCCGCTAGGTAGTATGCTATATGTATCTCCTCTCCCTATCGAACCCCATCATCTTATTTCGCCGTAGCCTTTAGCCTCTTCATCACGACGTATGCAACAGCCACCTTACATAAACTATACAGTTCATCACCTTAAAAATGCCCATCGAGCGCCCGAGCGAGCCGTCGCGCCGGCCCTTGTCTACGCTCCAAAAACCCCCTGTAACTATGTAAGCCAGTTGCAGCGTAATCTACACCTTTCCGTCCGCTCCTGACCGCTTCGCAGCCACACTGATCACCGACGACAACGACAACAGCTCGTCCGACGCCGACGAGCACCTCGTCGAAGACCTGCTCGACGGCATGAATGCAAACAATGCCCGTACATTTCCGTCTGTATCTCCATCGGTCGCATCCTTACCTTCAATGATGTAGAACCTCCCCTCCCTCCGGCGGGCAACATCCCCAACGATGATCCGCCACCGCCCCCGGCCCAACCTAACGCCCAACCTGCAGATGTGCCGATCGTCTGGCCGCAGGATCTTCTCACCCCGACCCCGGCCGCCAGCTTCCCCGACATTCATCTCCCAAAGCCCGACTTCTTCGCGTACAATCAAGACCCCGATCAAGCTCACTATTGGGACACGATCCTCGGCCCAAAGGTCGCACTACTCCTCTTCGACCGGCCTATCACTGCGCGCTCCCAAGGCGAGGTTCCGGCCATCATGCGAAACATCCTCGACCTCCTCGGTCTTACAGGTGGCACGCTAGTGCCCCCTATCGCACTTGCAAACCGCCGCGATAGCCCTAACATCGTACTCTATCATGGCATCTCCGTCGCCACGATGCAAGCCCTCCTGATCCAGCGCTGCTTCTCAACTACGGTAGGCACTATGTTCGCACTACCGCTTACCTACACCCAGAAGCCGCTGTTCTTGACGACGCTCCACGGCTTCGCCACCGCCAACGCCACCACCACTCGGGCGATGGTCGAGCATCACCTCCTCCACGGGCAGCTTGCTGAACTCATCAAGCACCTCGCGGGCCGGTGCCCTCGCTATGCGCATCTGCAGCCGGATCAAGCCCTCGCCGACATCGTATCGACCCTCCAGGTCGCCATCTGGATGAAGCGCCTATCACCCGACGTCACCGTGCCTGTCGCCAACGTCTACCTCGTCTCCCCTACAGACGACTGCGACAAATGGCGCGTCTTTCGCAACACCATCGCTTCCTATAAATTCACCCACCCTGACATCGGGTCTGTTCGTGGACGCACTGACGGCCGCTGGTGCCTTGGCTGTCGCAGCGCCGACCACCCTCGCGGGCTCTGCCCCTACACTAGACTCCCTGGCTGGCACGGTCCCCCGCCTGCCCCTGCAGATGCCGACGATGACGCGGCCGACATCCCGCACCACCTCCTCAACAACCCCTTGCCCCAAGGCCATGGACACGCCCCAACGCGCGGCCGTGGGCGTGGCAACGTCTTACGAGGCCGGGGGCGCTGTCGTGGAAGCGACCCTATGGACTATTATTTTTCGCTTTTAGTAGTTATCCATTTCTCACTTATCCACACATATCTCCTTTATTTACGCGTTATTG
>ALYI01003372.1:0-21994 GCA_001969225.1 Ceriporiopsis andreanae CBS 279.92
GAGCCGCTGATCAACGTGCACAAGCAGCGGCTCGTCGCCAGCGTCGTGAAGTCGCTCGTCGCGGCGCAGCACCTCGCGGTGAAGGTGCAGTACCCGACGGAGAAGAAGCTCTTCCAGAAGTGCCTGAAGCTGCGCGGGCTCGACGACGACACGCTGCGGCGCGCGCTGGCGCTGCACTCGGGCGCGGAAGCATGACACGACACGGTCTTTCTCTGGGTCTGCAGTCTATGGTATGCTATGCGCGTTTATGGTCTATGCTACGCCACGTTGTTGTTGTGTTATTTCCTCCTTTCTTTCCAGCGAGTTCCCCGCCCTTTCTGTTCCGCCAACCAACCCGGGTTCTGATGAGTTACAGGGGACATACATAGAAGACTGCAAGAAGCGTTTCGAATTCCGAATCTGCACGAGGATGCCATACATATGATACGATACCAGTCACAAAAATGCCAAATACCCTCATCTACCACTACCACAATCCCTACCGACTAATATTGCAGGAAGCTTCGCACGCGCATGTCCGGCGACGCGAAGACTTCACGCGACTTCCAAACACTAAACAGATAATCAAATGTAGTATGTATGCCGTCCTCGCCTACGGGCCTCAATACAAAACCATGTACACCTGCCAGTCCAGGTTGCTCGTAATCAGCGATATGCACCTCGCGGCGATGCAACGTCTGTTGTGCGACGCGCAATCACGTTCCGAATATTGATGTGTACCGGCAGCCCGTTGGTTTCCCAAAGTTCACCTCGAAATCACGAGACCAATGCAAAGTACGATACGCGCACACCCACAGGCCGTAAACGAGGAAAATATGTGTATTCGTGCCCGCTCTGAAGGATGCTATAGATGAACAAGGTATAATCCTAAAGGTCCGCAGAGTCCGAATGCATTTTAGTGTTACACAATAGTACAATTTCAGGTATTCATCTGTCTAACTTCCAGAGACCGAGTGCCACGCGGTTCGGAAGCTCATAAAAAGTTGGGAGCCCCCGGGTGCTCTGAGCTGGGAACTTGCGGCTCAGAGCTCGAACTTGCGGCTCAGAGCTTAGAGCTTGGGCGAGATGAAGGTAACACCCTGAAATCGACGGGCCTGATATTAGTGATTAGCGTCTGGAACAGGTGGTCGGTTAATACCTTCTCGATGTTGACCTCCAGCTCGGGGATCGCCTTGGAGAGCAGGCCCTTCTCGTAGTCCGAGAGCGAACCGAGGGGCTTGATGGCTGCGACGCCCTCGGGCTGGATGCGTCGATAGGTAAATGAAAAGGAAGTGGAAGAGGAAGAGAAGCGAGACGAGACGAGAAGTGAAGCGAGACGAGACGATGAAACAGCGAAGCAAGGCGGGCAAGCGGCGGAAAATCAGTCGGTCAGTCAGTGACGCAGTGCGGGGAAGAAGCACAGAAGACGCACCCCGAGCTCGACGTTGGCCGAGAAGTACTCGAGCTCCTTGCCCAGCTCCTTGCGGAGGGCCGCGCCGCCCGCCGGGTCCGCGGCGAGGTTGACGAACGTCGGGGTGACGATGCCCTTCTCGCCCGCGAGCGCGCGGAGCACCTTCGCGGTGAACTCCGCGCCCGCGTACGCCATCGAGAGCGTCGCGGAGCCCGCGCCGTCCTTGGCCTTGACGACCTCGTCGCCGCCGTACTGGATGCGGTGCGTCAGCTTCTCGAACACGTCTTGCGCGGACGACGCCGGCAATGGGTGCGAGGACTGCGAGAGCAGTGGTACGATCTGCCGAAAATTGAAATGTGAGCGTCTATGCCAGCAAGCGGAAGGCGGGAGGGGGAAGGCGTACTGTGATGCCGCTGTGGCCGCCGACGACGGGCACGGTGATGGACGACGACTTCTTGAGGTCGCCGATGATCTCGGAGACGAAGGTCGACGCGCGGATGACATCGAGCGTGGTGACACCGAAGATCCTGCATGGGCGAAAAAGACGTGACCACCTTTTATCTGCGCTGCGGAGAAGGTAACTACCTCTTGGGGTTGAACACGCCGTACTTCCTGAAGACCTCGACGACGATGGGCACCGTCGAGTTGACGGGGTTCGAGATGACGAGCACGAAGGCGTTGGGCGCCGCGGTCGCTATTCCTGTCGCGAGGTCGCGAACGATGCCGGCGTTGATCTGCGAAAACACGTTAGCACCATTGCGAGCAGGTGGAAAAAAGCGTCCCGACCTTGAAGAGATCATCTCTGATGGAGGCCGTATGTTTTAGTCGCCAAAGTCGCTCGATATGGGTAGCTGCTTACCTGGTCATCTGAGAGATTTAGTCAGTAATCTGAGACAACCGCATCTGAGAAGAGGAGAGCACGCACTCCGGGCTTTCTTGGAACACCAGCGGGGATGACGACGATGTCCGCACCCGTGAGGACCTTCTTGAGGCCATCGTCGGGGGGCAAAAAGCCCTCGACCTTGGCGGGGGTCGCGATGTGAGAGAGATCTGCAGCCACTCCTGGCGTGTTGACAATATCATACAGGCCAAGCTGTGTCGTACATGATCAGCAACGCTCCCGGACATCATGGGCGATAAAGCGCACTTCAGTAACGAGTGGGTTTGCCTTGAGAAGAAGGGCTAGTGGCTGGCCAATTCCGCCTGCAAACGAGTCAGGATGAGGCCGATTTTGCACGGGACGAGGAGGGCCGTACCAGCAGCACCGAGAACGACAGCCTTGACCATGATGAAGAGTGAAAAGTGAGTAGAAGAGGAGAGAGTGGTGGTGGTAGAGAAGGAAGCTGCGAGGGCTCCTATAAAGACTTCGCGCCTTGCTAATTCGTGTGATACCCTTCGGACGTGCGGTTCGGCTCAGATCCGCAATTGTACATCAAATTCGGAATCAACTCTGCCCCCACGGGGTGGAAAAACGTTTCATAGGTCGGCTAACAATTCTAGCCAAAGAGATTCAAGCGGGACGCAAACGTTCGTACACATCCGATACACATCTCAAAGGAACCGCGACGGTCGTCCGCTGCGCTGCCAAAATAGGGAGCCAGTATCGGGCCCATAGCCTCCCAGCATCGGCCACGGTATATTCGTGTTCGTCACAGCTTTGACTCGGCCGTCGGGGGCGCGACGGAGGGAGGAAAGTGGCAGATCACTGGCAAGTTGTGGACAGGCGCCGACGTCGGAGGGCGCAAAACCTACGCGGTAGTCGTCATTACGCACGGCGAAGCCTTCTCGCAGGGTCCTTGACGTCGTGATGAACTCGAATTGCGTATTGAAGTGCGTTTGCACCTAAGAAGTACAAGAAGCGACCGTTGGTTCTTCGCGTCATGTCCACAGCGCAACCGCCGCGGTACGATAATACAAAGGGAGAGAGCGAGCGAGCGTCGAGAGACTCTTCAAAACATGGTACAACTGTACAGAACTTTGGCTTTCGAGACGCGTTTAGCGATAGTGGAAGGCATGGAGGAGAGAGGGTGCATTGGTTCATAGCGAAGCAGAGCAGAACGAAAGTGGACGCGGGAAGGTAGGAAAGCGAAGCGAAGGGCCATATGGGGGATATCTGGAGGAACATTGCGCGAAGATCATGCAGAAAATGCAAGAGTGTTCGGGTTCGTGTGTGGTTCGTGCGGACGCCGTGCCTCGCTCCCACGTCTAATAGATACCAATAGATAGATAACGGAGACGTGTCCATTCAGCGTTTGCGAGGACGGCGGACCCGGGCGTCGTGCGGTCATATCGACTCGTTGACTCATTGACTCGTTCGACTTGATATTGTTATCGCGGTCATGCGGGCATCGCGACCGCCAGGCGGCGCGTCGCGGACGGCGTGATGCTCATGTTCTCCTTCTCGCTCTGCTCGCTCACCGACGACGAGCTGAGCACCGAGTCGCGCCCGCTGCTCTTCCCCCGCAGCGACTCGAGCGACCCCGAGACCTTGTGCCGCGCGGGCTTCGCTGTCGGCGCCAGGGAGGACGATCGTCCGAGCGCGGAAGGCAGCCTGCTCGGGGTCGCGGACGCCAAGGATGGGCGCTTGATAGTGGTCGGTGGCCCCATGCTTTCCCTGGGGCGCACAGAGCTGCCTGGGAGGCCGTTAGGGCGGATGCTCCTTGCCAACGGTTTGGCAGACGGTACGCTTGACACGTCCGATAGCGCCGAGGAAGGGCGCGAGGGATTGGGAGTGCCAAAGATCGACGATTCACGGCGGAAAGGCGCCTTTGCACCTACAGACGAGGGGTTACTGACAGAAGTCTTGGTGCCATTGCGGCGTTTGAGCTACATCGACCGAGTGCCATCAGTCGACGCGATGAGTAGACGAACAAACCGACGTACCAGTTCGACTTCTTGCTGTTTGGAGTCCAGCGCAATATTGAGGCCTTGGATGTCTTCCTTGTCTTTCGCGCGTTGCTTGGAGATCTGCGCGAGCTTGACCTCCTTGTCCGCGCTCTCCTGCTGGAGATCGTGAACCTGTCTCCTCAGCTTCTCAAGCTCCTGGCCCAGCGTGTCCACGCGCTCCTGCAGCGTGCGCACGAGCACCTCCGCCTCCGCGCGGTCCTTCACCGCGCGCTCCATCGCATGGCGGCTCTCGACCTCGCGCGCGACGACCTCGGACAGCTTGCGGCTCTGCTCGTCGACGGTCCGCGCGTGCTCGCGCTTCTGCCGGCTCGCGCCCTCGCGCACGTCCTCGAGCGCGCTCTCGTGCGCGCGGAACCGCGCGGAGAGGTCGGCGATCTCGGCGTCGCGCTGCCGGATGTTGTCCTGCAGCCGGGCGACGCTGTCGTGTGCGTGCCGCTTCTCGTGTTCCAGCGCGGCCACGCGGTCCTCGCGCTCCTGCAAGGCGCGCGTGAGCTCGTCCGCGTGCTTACGTTCTTCACGCAGTTGCTCGTGAAGCTGCGGATGGCTCGTTGTTAGTGACATGTACCTTGTGTGGCAAACCGAACAACATACCTCTTGCTTGTGCTTCTCGAGGTCCTCCTTCGTGTTCCACAGCTCTTGCATATCGCTGTCGACCTCGACATTCCGCGCCTCATTCTCGTCTCGCTCCTGCTCGAACTCGCTCATCTGGGCTTGCAGTGCGTCGACCTTTCCGGCGAGTGCCCCCTTCTCCTGCTTCAGACGGTCGATCTCCTCGCCTGCCTGCTCCGTGTGCCGCCACTGCGCCTCGAGCTCGCCCTTGAGCAGCGCCAGCTCGTCCTCCTTCTTGACGACCTCCTCGCGCAAGCCGGTAATCTGGCCCTGCAGCGCGACCTTCTCCTCGCGCAGGCTCGTGTTGCCCGCCAGCAGGTTCGCGCGCTCGCGCTCCCAGCCCGACTCGAGCACCGACTCCGCGCGGCGCCCGCCCACCGGCGCGTCCGCCTGCGCCTGCTGGCCCATTATCTCCATCTGCTCCTTCGCGAACTTGATCCCCGCCTGCAGCTCGCGCTCGCTCCGGTCGCGCGTCGCCAGCTCTGCCAGCGCCGCGCGCAGCTGCTCGTCCTTCGCCTCCAGGCCCCCGCGCAGCTCGCCCTCGCGCCGGTCGCCCTCGGCCTTCTCGCGCTCGAGCTCGTTGATGCGCCGGTGCAGCATGCGCAGCGCCTCCCCGCTCGCCGTGTCCATCACGCTGCGCTCCATGCTCTCCTCGCGGCTCCGCTCCACGCTCTCCTCGAGCCCCTTCACGCACCGCTCGAGCTCGTTCACGCGCTTCCGCCAGTTCCGCACCACGGTCTTGCGCCGCTCGCACTCGCGCTCCGCATCGGTGAGCCGCAAATTCAGGGCCTCGACGAGCTGGTCGCGCGCAGCTAGATCTACCTCGTATTGCCCGCAGAGCTCGGTCTGCAGAGCAAGTTGGGTGCGGAGCGACCAGATGATGTCCTCTTCGCGCGACGTGGTCCGCGTATGTGTGGATTGAGGCGGACTCGGCGGTAGCATCTTGCCAGGCTCGTAGTACGTGACCGCATTCGCGGCGAAAGGATCGTGTTGGATAGGTTGCTTCTGAAGCGCTACGACCGCCAGAGAAGGGTCGTTGATCTCAGCTTCCGGGCGTCTGCTATCTTTGAGCGCCGACGTCGGAGAATGGATCATGGACGTGAACACCGTGGTATCGCTCATCGCACGACTGCGGTTCGCAATCGAGTCGCGTTGTGGCACTTTGCCTGACGCGTCTTGCGACTTCAGAGATTGGAATATGGTCTGACCGAAGCTGAACGACTGGCTGCGATCGTGTAAAGGCGGTTTGGGAGAGGACTCCGGAACCAGTTCATCGAACGGCGCGCCGAGCGTGTCAGGAAGAGGCAGACTATCGGCTGCGGGCATGATGGTCTTTCTGTTGTCTTCTTTCTCAGTTTCGGTCTCGGTCTCGGTGTCGACGACCTCGACGGCACTATGAAGCAGATCGCTGTGGTCGTTGCTAGGAGGAATGGCGGGTACCTCATTGAGGCTGTCCTCCGAGAACTCAAAGATGTTGCCAAGGCCAGGCGGAGGAATGACCATCTGGCCCATCATGGGTGTCGAGGTTGACGGGAGCATCTCAGAGTCCTTTGGCGGCGGAGGAGGTGGAGTGGCAAACACTTGTTGCACGGTCGGCCTCGAGGGGGCGACGCGCTGGAAGCGGTTCAGTAGACTTGTATGAGGGGGATCCTCGAGCTCGTTGCTCCTCGACTCGTTGCTCGACTGCTCGGGACTAATAACGCGGTAGGCGTCGCGTGAGAAGAAGCGGACACTCTGGCCCGTCCCGGGTGTGTTGCCTGGCTTCAGGATGGAACGGAGGGAGCCGTACTTGTTGTTGTCCATCGTCGCGTACTTGTTCTCCATTATGGGAGTGCTCGGCGCCAAGGAGGGCCGTGAGGCAGTGCTGTCCAACGAGGGTCTCGCGATGTCTTGTGATTGGCGTACGAAGTTCTCTGCGGATGCACGACTTAGTGAAGCTGTACTGAGATGTCAGAAGATCCACAAGTGATGAATAAGACATGCGACGCGCCTGTAGAAGGACCATTAATGGAGGACTTTACTTTCTTCAAAGGCCCACTGATTCTTGGCAGTGCCTCTGTGGAGTCGTTATTCGGGGGGACTTGTTTGGATATGCGCTTGAACATACTACGTCGCCCATGTATAGAGGGGGACGCGGGGGGACTCGGTGAGGGGAAGGGCACCTCTGGCGGTTCGTGGAAGACAGAGAGGTTCGGGTGCTGCTCATACACGCTCGCAAGCACTTCACCCGTCCTCGACGACTGCGGTTCATCGTCTCCGGCCTGTCCCAACGCGTTCGTGCGCAATTTCAGTGCGCTGCTGACCTTGGACCACATCACTTCTTGATATGCGCGCTGTAGGGATGTATGAACATGCTGAACCCGCTGCGCGCGAGGCATCGGCTGAACGTACCTTTCTGTGAGATTGTGTTGCAAAAAATATATAGTTTCAGCAATCTCTGGTAGCCTTACGTGTCTTCGTGGACGGTGATTAGGAGCAAGTAGTGTTTGCGAGCATGGAGAGGGCTCAAGCCAAAATGAAGCGAGCCGGTCAGGACAAGCTGGTTGGACTCTCGTAGGCGCTCGAAAGTCCAACCTCATCCCCGTGACCGTGGTGATTGGCGCCCTTTGATCGGTCCGCGCGTCCGCGGAACATGTCTTTCAGGCAACTTGTCTAGGAGCAGGCAGGATATGAGGACCATGGGTCCCTGTTAGGTCCCTGTAACGAACGCTTGCAGACTCTCGTTCACCCCGCATCGAAGGTTCCTTGACTCTACTGTACTCGCTCACGGAAAATTACTTTCTTCACTCGTTCTTTTTTCTAGTCTTCTTTTTCATAAACAACCCAGTGCGTGTTGTACCTTCTCGTTTTTAAAAAGCGTCACCGACTCACGTTTGTCGTCCCTTTATCAGTGGATATCTCTAAACTCGCCCTAGCATTCCAGTCAACAGAGCAGGAGGACGGGAATACTTTGGACAACCTTCGGTCTGCAGCTGAACGTCTCAATATGACGGACAACTATCCTGTTCTAGTGACCAAGGGAGTGTCAAAATACTACTACAGGGGTTTGTACTCCCATCCACGCCTCATAGCTACGACCAAACCAGACCCCTACGATACACCAAGGGGCTTCGAGACCGCTATTTACAAAGAGCTCCGAGAACTGGGCGATCACCCGCTCGCTCGCGTCTGGGACCACGGTCTAGCCGACCGCCTTCGTCTTGGTTTGAACACGATGTGCGTTAACTGGACCAGCCTCGAGGTGGTACGCATCGTCAAACCCCGCGTCGAAGAATCTACCGACGATCAAACCATCGTGTGGATTGGCGTCGAGTTTGGGGCACTCAGCTTCGAGGAAGGGAGAGCCGTTGCCCTCGAATGCCGCAAGTTCATCTCGGATACCTACGGCATCCACGCCTTCCACGTCGAAATCAGGGAGTCTCGCGTTATGAGACAGGCGGGCAATAGACTTTTAGATCCCGTCAGCTGCTATGACCCGTCATTCACTGTTCGCGACCCATTCACGGCATCCCTTGGTATGCCTGTCTCCGCAAAAAATAGGCCCTGGGTCGAGGGAACTGGGGGCTTCTACCTCAGCGCCGGCGGCGACGACAAGAATATCTACCTTGTTACCGCTCGGCACGTTCTTCTCCCCCTCGACCAGGACGAAAACAAGGAATACGAGCGGAAGGACGACAGCAAGCCACGGGACGAGATGATTGTGATAGGCACCCGCGTGTTCGAGAAGAAGCTCCGCGCCATCGACGACGAGGTTGCTGAACAAGAAACCGTGGCCGCCGAGGCTACCAATAAGATCGAGTCACTGAAAGGCATGGATGACCCTGAGTCGAATGAGGACCGCAACTTGGCAGAATACGTTCAAAAGAAATTCGAGAGGCTCAAGACCTTCCGTCACGAGATTGCCACCCACTGGGCGGCGAAGGAACGGCGTGTCTTCGGGGAGCTCGCTTGGGCACCTCCCATCGTCCTCTCCGCCGACTCCGGCCAATACACCCTAGATATCGCCGTCATCAAGCTCGACGCCGGCATACTCGACACCAAGAATTTCTGCGGCAACTCCATCAATCTGAGCAAGAAGTATCCGCCGTTCGGGTTTTATGGGACGGTCGAATTCGAGAAGAAGGTCTCCGCTTCTTTGAAATTCTCTGGCGACTGCCGCGTGCCGCTGCAGGGCCAGGTCCCCGAGAGCGCCCTCGTCGCGCCGCCCGCGTGCACTGCCGACGCCGACGCTGGCGATGCGTCTGACCCGTGCTTAGTCGTCTTCAAGCACGGCGCCAGGTCCGACATGACCATCGGCAAAGCGAACAGCGTCTCGTCGTACACTCGCACCTACCTCGACGGCCGGTACCAGGAATCGCGCGAGTGGGCGGTCATCCCCCTTCCCGCCAACGAGGATGAGAAAAGGTGGATCAAGAAGGCGGCGCGCCCATTCGCTCGCCCCGGGGACTCCGGGGCGTGCGTCGCCGACGCCTTGGGCCGCATCGCCGGCATCGTCACTGGAGGGTGTGGCTACGACGACCGGTGCGACGTGAGTTACGTCACGCCCATCTCTACTATCATGAAGGCCCTCCACGGTACCGAGCGCTTCAAGCACGCGCACCTCGACCCGGTTATCGCACAGGAAGGGGGCCAGGAGGGTGTGGCGAGTTGAGTTGGTGATAGTCTTTGGATAATGTCATCCCGCAGACAACGCAGCATGGGATGAAAGAGTCCGCCTCGCGAACGTCCGCCACAACGCGCGGCTACCATACGAAGTTGTCTTCCCGTAAATCGTCAGCAAATACACTACATGTACGGATCGTGCCTCAGGCTATAATAGAAAACTTGGTGTATCACTATGCTATCCTCGCAATAAGGACGACGACAATGTGCAATCGTTTGAGCATTATTATTAGTCTGCAGACCTCAAGTTTGGCCACGTCCGGAGGCTGCTTTGCGTGAATAACTCAGACGTTGACAGTGTTGTTCTAGCTTGTATCACGCGGAGGTGGAAGTACACAGACAGATATTCGTATCGAGTTCACAGCGTATCCAAGAACTCAGAGCCTACATAATTATAAACCTAGCGGAAAGAAACTCCAACATTCTCCTGAAATTCATCTCCTCACGAAAACGAGCGGGACTTCGACGGGCCTGGCATTTGCCGAATGTCAGTATTTTGTGGGCTCACTAGACGCACTGTACGTACGTCGTGGTAAGTCCCAGCTTGCAGCGCAGAAGCCGGGCTTGCTTCTCCTCGAAATTCAAACCGGCGAACTGTGGGTCGTCCTTCAACTCAACCCTGTACTTGCTGATGAGCATCGTCAGAATGGCAATGCCTTCCGTCTCGAAGAATCTATGTATTTTGTTGTCAATGCAAGAACCACGCCAATAAGCCACGAACAGAGTCACTAACCTGCGACCGAGGCATGCCCGAGCGCCTCCACTGAATGGCAAGAACGCGTCGCGCGGCCAATCTTCGAGGAAGCGAGCGGGCTTGAAAGTATGTGGGTCCTCCCAATAGCGAGCTGTTCATTCGGAGGTCAAGATCATATCTCATACTCAGCATGTGGGGGACGCCTGTACGCACGATTGTAGTGAAGAGCGGCGACGTGGAGATCAATAGCGGATCCCTTGGGTATAGCCACAACAACCTTCTCGCCAGCCGCGTTCTGCGTGACAAGCGTAGTGTCCTCGGCTGCCTTCTTCGGAATCCCCACCACCGGGGGCACCATACGAAGAGTCTCGTAGAAGACCCTGCGTGAGAAGTGAGCATCGAAAAGAACGTGATAGAGATAGGCTTTACGCAGTAGATTGGGTCAAAGAATTCATGTCTTCGTAGGTCTGCGGCGAATGCGTGAGATATATCTTCGGTTACGATGCACCGAGACTCACGGGTGTCCGCCCGTCCTTCAGCACAGTCTTGATGTGCTCATATAAGATTTGTTGTTCGTCTTGGTACAGCGCCAACAGGCCGAAAGTGAAACACAGCGTATGCGCAGTCGTCTGCAAGAATAAGGTCGATGTTAATCTCGTTGTGTGCCATGTTCACCGGGCTGCAATATCGCACCTCATGGCCGGCAAGCAAGAATATAAATATGTTCCCTGAAATCACGAAATGTAAATCAGACACAGAAGGTGACGGCGCGAAGCTCAGAACCCACCAAGTAGCTCCCGATCGGTCAACTTGGCAGTGCCATCGGCCTCTTCGTCGCTTGCGTCCAGCAAACTACTGAAAAGGTCATGGCGTTCCTGTTTCTTCTCAGACGCCCGACGCGCTTCGCACATCTCCATCATGTACCGCTTAACACCCGCCACACACGCCACAAGCCGCAGATCAGCTGTCATGCACCCATATTCGCGTAGGTGGCGTAGAGACGTACCTCGAGCTCGTCGAACGCGGTGTGCACATTGCGCAAGCGCTTGGTGGGCGCGTACTTGAGGAACCAGTCTGGGAAGAGGGCCTTGGAGATGACGTCTGTAGACACAACGTGTAGTGCGCCCTGTGGTGGGATGAGATGAACGGGGTAGATGAGGGAGCTCATGTGGTTTGCGTACCTTGAAAGTCATCTCGTGCCCTGGTGGGATCGCGACGTCCTCCGTCCACGAGACGCGTCTCCCAAAGCCGGCCGCACCGATAACAAAGAGGGCGATCTGCGCAACGTGTGGCTTAGACTACAGTAGCAGAAAAGCAAACGCCACGCACCGGCAGGGTTATATCGACAGCATGGTCCACCACGATCCTTTCCTTCGATCCCCAGACGTCGTCGAACAAACCATTCATGGTGCGCACGGTCTCCTGCCACACCAGTTTATTGTTCGGCTACAACATGGACTGATCAGCGTACAGCACACACAAGAACCAGCGACAGCGTTGCTTGTTGGGTCCACCTTTACATGGACGCATCAAGCAACGCCCGCCCGCTGATCGTTGCACGCACCTCTGAAAACGCCGGCGCGGTGATCTTGCGGTACCGCTTCCACTCGTCGCCCTCCGACGCGACGATGTTGCGCCCGAAGAACGTGAGGACGCCATACTGTTCGACGGGCTTCGGGAAACGCGCGCGCTGTACCGTCACTTCCTAGTGCAAACTGAGCCTTCCGCAGTCTAAGGCGGATCATGATCGAGCGCGGTGCGTACCTTGATTGCAGCAGCATCCGCGAGGATGAACTGACGTCTTATCCGGGGGAACACGGACAACTGGCAACAGCACGGCTATCAGTGCATGCAGGCTACGGTGAGGTGAGGTGCGGGGCGTACATGAGTAATGATATCCACGCCGAAATACTCAAAGTCCGCATACTTCTGGTTCCAGTAGCGGAACGCTCCGACAGTTATACCAGGTATCGGCACGCGGAACACGATGCTGTTGAATGCACCGAGGGTGTTGAAGAGCGTGCGGAATCCTGGGTGGTCCCTAGATGCGAGCGAGGTCGTCAGCGCGGCACAGCCACACAGACAGGGGCTCGTGCGCACTGTACTGATTTCACCGCCTGCCTGAATTCAATACAGCGCTTCAGCACAAAGAATACTAGAGTCGCGAGTGCGACTAGGAGAAGGGTGGGCATGGTGTGGTGGTGGTGGTGGTTGCACTTGACTGGGAGGAGGGGGGCCGGCAATCGTAAAACACGTCTCCTGTCCCGCCCTCCCAATCCTATCCTACCCGGCTGCGCATGTCGCCCCGCATATCCGCAGGCACGGCATACCCCACCACGGTCTATCACCAGTGGTCGCTAGCATGGGTTTCCACGCACCGACCCGGGAATATAATGTGTGAAACTATGCGCGTGTTGAGAAGTTCGAAGCCAGCGCGCAATTTTTGGACTGGCTGCTGCGAAGCAGCCAATCAGCGCGCGCGCTTTGGGCACCGGTCAGTCAGGTACGCAATCTGGTCGGGACACCTGCCTGCTTGATGCATAGGAGAATGGGGAGCTCGACGATCCTTGCGCCGGTCATACGCTAGACGGTGCACCGGGAAGACAACAGGCGGTGGGCATTTACCTCCGCGCTTCGCCCATTAGACTGTATAGTTGCGAGAGACCAACATCCGGTCATTGAGCCTTCTACGTGAGAACATCCGAGGATATAGGGAAACACACCGCGATTGTGCATGATGCATCTTCAGTCGTGAGTTGAATCTTGTGATACAGTAGATAGCACTTGTGACCTGTCACTGCAAACATCAGCGAACAGTCAGAACGATAGAATGCGCCCACTATATCAGGCTGTGCCTACTTGCACCGTGAAGACAGAGCAGGCCGACCAACAACTGTCGCAGATAAACCGTGGAGCTACTCCGACGAATGAGTACGCTTCTCGGACACACGCCACAATTGTGCCGTGTAAGGCCGTTTCCTTGCCGCCAGAATGTCCTTAAGTCGATGCTTCGCCCAGTTCATTGATGGTGGGAGCCATCGTGGAGAGTCGCGCGCTGCGAACACTGTAAGCATGAGTGGTCTCCTCCGTATCTTCAACGATCTTTTCCCCCTCGTCTGATCTGTCGATGATAGAAATATGTTTTTATTCTTTTACGAGTCTTTTTCTGATTCTAGCTGTTTTATCCATCGGGGTCCGGGCGTGTTGACGCAGTGTCATCCCATCGCTGTGGACATGGATAATTCCCTGGCGAGCGACGTCGACATCAGCTCGCACGCAAGAGCGAGATCGAGACGCACCCGAACGCCGAGTCTACGCAGGATTTGATCTCCCTATAGCTCACCACAAGACAACTCTGCTCGTCGCGCGACACCAACATGATGCGCTCCTCGACGCCCGCGTCCAGCTGAAAGGGGATATTAGCCAGATCAGCCAGAAATATCAATATCGCGATACGCTCGCGGGGATTTACTTTGTTGAGACAGGTCAGTACGTGGGACAGGTTGACGACGGGCCGGCCGTGCTCGTCGAGCTGATGGAAGACGTAGTCGCGGAAGAGCTTCACGATGTACCGGTCTCCGGTTTCGGACCAGCGAGGGTCGCGCGCAAACTCCGGCCGCTCGTTGATAAAATTGAACTTCGCGAGAAGCCGCACCAGCCGGCCGTTCTCGAGCTCGCTCATGAGCTCCCCTTCCAGTTGGTCGACGGCGCTGCAAAAAAAAAAGAACGTCAACACTCTTAGTCTTGTCGCGCATGCAGCGTCTTACTTCTGCGAGTCCTCCAGTTCTGTCGCGACATGAGACCCGATCATGTCGAATAGTTGTCGTATCGACTGCAATCAAAGAATCAGACCTTTGCTTGGCGTCATATATCCGTGTGGAGTGACCTTGAGCGGGCCCGGCTTGGAGATCAAGAACAGCGCAAGGTTCTTCAGGTCCGGAGAATAGTGGCGACTGAGGCTGTCGAGCGCCTTCGGCAGGTTGTTGTTGGACACCACGCTGCTGCAGCACAGCGATATCACGACCCGCCCAAACATCATCAGATCCTCTTGCTGCAGGGCAGGGACCTCCGGGTGCCCCTCATGTGCGAGGATGTCCACGATACCCAGCGAGCTTATCCGCAGCCTAGCCCAAGACGCAGGATGATTAGCATGTGTGAACGTCGTTGGAGCCGAAAGACGGCAATATACCTGTTAGTGCCGGTGACAAGAATCTTGGACAGATCGACGACGCGGACGGCGAGCCCGGTATCGTGGATGGCCTTGATCGCACTCGCAATCTGGATGACGAAAGACCAGATTGTGCGTTCGGGAAGCCTGCTACTCTGCGCTTGGAGACGGCCGTTCTGGAAATGGGGCGGTTTCGGCTTGATATATGCTTCAAATAGGGTCTGTGAGTTCGGGTGATACTCATAGACTACGATAAGTGCTATTTAGCAGGTCAGTCAGTAAGTCATTTTCAAAGACTTTCGACGTAAAATCAAGCGCACAATTGTCGTTAAAGGCGCGTGTGGTAAACGCCTCTTTAACGGCAATCACGTTCGGATGCTGTATGCGTGACCAGATCTCAATGTTGGAGAAGGCAGACTGAGAGTTAAGTAGAAAGCCTGTGTGAAGAGATCAGCATGCACAAAAGTCAGCAAACATCCAGAAGAAGCCACGAACCCTCGATGCGTCGTAAAACAAAGGGAAATCCATCCACCGTATTGATTGCCTTGTATACAGTAGAATACCAGCCCCAGAATTTCCTGCGGTCACCGACAACAGGCTCCAACGGCGTCAAAGAGTGGTAGCCCTGTATTTCGTCCGGAAGGTTGAGGCCAGGCGGCGGTCCCATACGAACGGCTTCCGACCGCCTCTGCAGTTCCTCGCGCACATGGTCCGACACGAAGTATTTGTGCTGCAGGGATTCGGGGCGCGATTGGGTGTATAGGTGGTATTCCAGCTGCAATAATATGGTTGTAGCAATTGCGGCGAAGCGCGCATACATCACTTACAGGTTGTCGAACGAATGTGGGCTGTGGATAGAACGCGTCCATGGCGGCACCATCGTAGTCCATCGGATACTGGTCGTATCCGACGGCGTCAGGGTCCAACTGCTCACAAGCGTTAGCGAGCTCAAACAGTGGCGTTCGCGGTACTGACGCTTTCGAAGTGATGCACCAGATCGTCCATAGATGCGCCTGCCGCATAGTCAGTCGGCTCGTACCCCTCGTCGTATGCGTAGCCCGCGTCCGGCGCAGTTGCGGGATCTGTGGACATGCTACGGAGGAGAGGAGGTCAGAGCTGGCATGGCATTAGGGGACACTGCACAGACGTCGGGACGGGGGCATATTGCTCGGGCTGTGCTGCAGTATTATTCGGCGTAAGAGCGAAGCTGGGCACAGCGGCGGGAGGCATAGGGCTGCCCGTGCTCTTTGGAACGAAGACGGGCGCATTGACGGCCTGGGCGGGGAGCGCAGCGCTAGGAGTCGGCGATTCAGGCAGTCTATGGACGACCTTGCTCAGCATAGATCACGAACAGACGGATGTGGGCAGCGTACATCGTCGGCGACGCTTCTGCCGCATCGTTCTAAATGACCGCAATACTCAATGACGCGTCAGCACGCGAACATGCACATGGACACACCGGCGGGGGGAGATATACACAACCCTTGTCCTGATATTTACAGGATCTACGAAACCAGTAAAAAGCCATCCTTTCCAGAGCAGTACATACGCACCCGTATATCATGATATTCCTGCATTGCCGTTGCGTGGAGTCTGCATCAGAGGTCAAGTCAGAATACACCAGTTTCGCAGTGGTCACGGACCCTTCCTGGTGGGCTTCGGACTGGAGGGCTCAGAATTGGATGTGGGCGGCGCTACAATCTTAACAGCCGAGGAGGAGGGTCTCGAAAAGAAAGCCATGGTGGTAGACCGCCGCCAACGTGTACGAGGTCGTCGGCGCTGGCGTTCAAGTCAGCATGTTCGATAAGCGCTCGACGCGGCACATCTTCGTCTGCAACCACCACCACCGCCACCACCGCACGATTATGGCTGGACTGGCTCGCGATGCTTCGGCCTTCAAGAGTGCGCTGACGCGCCAAGACTACACTTCATGGCACTCTCAGCCACCGCCTTTGCAGCCTGCGACGGACGGCGGGCATGCTTCTGCCGCGGCAGGGTCGTCGTCTTCGGGCTCGAAGAAGAAGAAACGGCCAAAAGCCAGTGCGTCGAGTACTTCTCGCACTTGAACAGCACTAAACTGTTATCAGATATTGTGTACTCGCAGCCGGCGGACACTGGTGCTGGTAACAATGTCAACACCCAGCTCTTCTACGCCGTCTCCCACCTCAAGTCCACCGGGAACCCTATGCGGCTGCAGGACCTCGCCATCTTCACAAATACGCCCCTAGACACAGACAAGGTTCTCCTCGAGAAGTTCAAAGCCCACGACCGTGTGGTGCACGACCCCAAAACCGACCTGTACTCGTACAGGGTGGGTATGCTGCGCATGATACGCCAGCTCGAGCTAACTTGGCTTCGCCACAGCACGACTACAACGTGCGCAACAAGATCTCGCTGCTGACCGAGATCCAGCGGCAGACGCGCAAGGGCGGCGGGCTGTCGGTGCGCACGCTCAAGGAGAGCTGGAAGGAGGCGCCGCAGGCGATCGAGGAGCTCGAGAAGGACGGTGAGGTGTACGTCACGCGGACGCTCAAGGACGGGCAGCTGCGGATGGTGTTCTGGAACGAGGTCAAGGCGGAGGAGGAGGGCGCGGGGATGCTAGTCGAGAAGGGTGTGTACCGGGCTTGTGGGATGCTTCGGCTAACGCTGACGCTGGACAGAATTTTTGGACCTGTGGCACTCGCTCGAGGTCCCGAACGAGGTGGACCTGCTGAAACAGCTCGCGAACGAGGGGCTGCAGGCGACGGCGGGCGAAAGTGTCACTCCTAAGGGCCCGATGGGCAAGAAGAAGGGCAAAAAGTCAGCGCCGCGACAGCGCCAAATCCGGTTCACGAACACGCATCTCAAGGGACAGATCGACTTGTCGAAGGATTACGTCGCCCCGAGCAAGTCATAAATGGTTTCTTTGATTCATTGTTTTCATCGTGTCGCCTCCCACAAACCACAAGCCACAAGCCATAGACCATCTTCATCAACAGCTGTATCATACATCGTGTACTTCTATATTGGACGCCACTGAATGTGATCCTCATTTAGTGCCTAATGCTATTTTTCTCCACGACTCGCTCAGTCTTTAGGTGAGTTTGGTTGCTGTAGCATGATTGCGACTTACGAGGTTTGCAGGCCTTGAGGCGTGTTGGGCCTTCACGGAACGTTGCTTCAAGCCCATCTAGTTCATCTGGTCTTCGTCTGCTATTGTCACCATCTCGTTTGCTACATTCCCAGTGCTGCTGGTGCACGCAGTGTCTGCAGTGTTACTCACGCCGTTAAGTTGCTGTAAGCATCTTTGCACAGTCCAGTTTCTTGACGTCAGGCCTCCTCAGGCCTCGCGACACAGTTCGTCTCGTCCCTGGCTCTGGAACACCATGGGCGCAGCTGATTACGCTGCAACGATTGATCCTCGTCTAATCAGGGCCCATGAGCTCGCTTATTAAGAGGCGCGCTCGCCGCTCACGGCACAAAGAACCACACCTCGCCCAAACTACCCACGGTCAACACCAAAGTCTGGTCAACACCACACCAAAGTCTACGATGCTCCAACTCGAACCGATTATATGGGACATGTTCTCAGATCCTGTTATCTGTAGCGGGCTCGTCGTCATCACCGTCATCGTCGCTGTGCTCATACTCGCGAATGGCGACAAAGCACAAGCACGAGTGGCACCTACCTTCGCCTACTTCGAACGTCCGGAAGATGCCTACTTCGAACGTCCGGACGACGCCTACTTCGAACGACCGGAAGACAGCTCCTACCAACGGACGGTGCAGAAACGCACGGCGTATAGGCGCAGTGATGGCTTTGAGTCCGACTCAGACGACTCAGACGACTCAGACGACGACGACTCCGACGACTCAGACGACGACGACTCCGACGACTCAGACGACGACGACTCCGACGACTCAGACGACGACGACTCCGACGACGACTCCGACGACGAGGATACACTGCAGGAGGCGACGGTCGTGACACGCGGGCGCACATCGACCAGACGGGCTGCGAGTCGAGACCAAGCCGTATATTCCCTCCCCACACCGCCGCCCACGCCCATGAAGCAGCGGCATCGCCGCTCGAGATCGACTACACGGCGAAAGCATGCACAGCCGCGTTCGAACCCGGCGCGTCCTACTACCTCTGGCTCGTCCACCCCTCGATCATCATCTTACAATGCGCATGCGAGAGCTCTCGATACCGATGCTGATGTCTTTGTTGTAGCGGTGCCACAGCCACCCGGGCCTCACAGAAACTACAGCCCTACGCCGTCCGATACGACTATCGAAGACTTGACGGAACAGCCGGACCGCGCTGCGGCGAAGACTCGGACCAAGCAGATCGCGTGCGGACATCGCACCAAGAAGGATACACGCTGCAAGAAACCGCGCTGGACCAAGACTGCGTCACGCGACTTCGTCCCTCCTGCCTGTCCAGCGGCACCGATCTGGCATTACTGCCACGGGCATTTCCACAACGTCGTCACTCAGAAATACGCCTATCTTCAACGCCAGAACAGGACCATCGTGTTCGGTGGTACGATCCCAGCAGTGACAAGTGGACGGCGCTGACGTCTATTTTGCAGAATACATCAGTCCAAACCTCGACAGTATCACGCGCGCGGCGCTCATGGTGAAGATGATCGAGAAGCTGTCCGACGCGGACGAGCCCGGATACATATACGTGCACCAGATACGCGGTAGATATTTTCTCGCTATGCCAGTGGCGACTCTGACGGCCAGCCTCATCATAAGATCGCAACGCGCCAGATATCCTGCAGCTCAAGATCGGCCGGAGCACGGATCCGCTGAAGCGCATGGAGGAGTGGGCGTTGCAGTGTCCCGCCAAGGAACGCGTGCTCCTCGGCATCTGGCCACCGGAACCGGACCACGAGAACAGCGTCCTTATGCGTGGCATGATCGAGGACTTGGCCCCGCCCCTCCCTTGCCACCATAGAGTCGAGGAAATGTTGCTGATCATGTTCCAAGCCTTGGAGGTGCACCCACCCTGGTCCACCTCGCGGACGAGCTGCCCGAAGATCAAGTGTTCATGTGCGTAACGAGAGCTCTGCCATCCGATACCCACTTCCCGTCTACTAACGTGCCCCTGCAGGCGGGATAACGCATACCGAGGTTTTCTTGTTCACTCGGCCTCGTGTCGGAGAGTGTAAGGAGAAGGAATGGGAGTATATCAGTGGCGAAATCGACAGGATTGTGCGCTTCGGAGCAGAGATGCTGGCGTGATGCACCCGCCGTGGTCCATGAAGCCCTTAGATCGCCCCAAGGTGGCGTGTGCATCCTGTGCGTCGCATTATTGAGAGTCGTCGACCATTGGTTTTGCAGGCTGATAGCCACGACGCGCCTCTAGGCAACACAGAGCATACCGAGATATTCGCGTTTCCAAGGGCAAACGGTGGAGAGTATGAGAAGAAGGAATGGCCTGTCTCACGCTAGTGGAGAGTATGAGAAGAAGGAATGGCCTGTCTCACGCTAGTGCTGCAGGTGGCACAGCTACGCAACAAACACGACAGGTTTCAACTTCACATAAAAGGGTCCATCATCACGGTGTCTCATTACCTGCAGTCTTTATCAGATGTTTGTTCCATGTGCGACATATCCTGATGACACCAGATGACACCTCGCTGAAGCCGAGAGGACTGTGGGAGCTCGTCGTATGAATGGGATTTTGCTTCCGGGAACCTTTACGCTGCCCATTTTCACGCCATGAGGATTGGCGGACCCTTACGAGCCTTGCTTGCGTTCCCCCACCATGTCTCGCTCCCTTTCTCTGAGCGAGTACCGGCAGCGTCGTGACCCTCTCATACACACTACACACGCACTAGCCTTGCGGGACGACCATGCAGACTGTGCTCCTACTAATCGCGTCGACTCTTGTCTTATTCCTCATCAAGCGATTCCTAGAATTCTTGAAGGCGACACGGGCCATCCAGTACGCCGTTACAGTACCATTATTCGGCGGTGCCGCGTCCTTACCTTTCTCTTTGCCTCGCAGCAACCACCCAGGCTTCCGCACCCTATTCTCGCACCTGGGCCCACTCAGGTTCGTGTTCAAGAAACCTATCAAGTACATCACGAAGGGCGTCTTCGCGCCGTGGCGAAAGAAGTACGCCGATTTTGCGGACTGTGGGGTGGACATCGTTAGCTCCGTAAGTTCTCCCCGCACTACGATTTGGCCGTTATTGACAAAATGCTTGTGCATACAGGTAACTGTCTTGCCTAGAGTCCGCATCTTGTTTGCGGTTGCGGACCCCGCGGCAATTAAGGCGAGTACTCCCCCGCACCGCCGTGCACTGCAGATGCCCGGAAACTCATACTGAGGTCTAGGAAATAACGGCGCACAGACTGCGCTTCCCGAAACCTGTCAAGCTGTACCGCGTCCTGAAGTTCTTCGGCGCGAACATCGTGGCGTCCGAGTTTGACGAGTGGAAGTGGTTCAGGAAGATCACCGCGCCCGCGTTTTCCGAAGTCTGTCACCTCGTTTTCTCTTGACAATACTAAGCTTGATAGTCGGTCGGCTGAACTCATGTGGGGTCTTTGCGCGACACTAGAGAAACAACAAGCTTGTCTGGGACGAAACGATGCTGATCATGCAAGACTTGTTCGACAACATGTGGGGGTCCGAACAGACCGTTGCGGTAGACCATGTCGTGGACATCACACTCCCCGTACGCCGTCCCATCGACTGTCTATATCATCGCTAAGATAAGACGGCGTAGATAGCGCTGTTCGTCATTGGCGTGGCGGGGTTCGGCCGGCGCATCTCATGGCAGGACGACCTCGTCGTGCCCGAGGGACATAAGATGGCGTTCAAGGTGCGTCCGCGTCGCCTGCCCCATCATTCAGGTTCGTCGGTTGGAACGCGACTGATTTAACGTCCATAGGATGCCCTCCACATAGTCTCAACAGGCGTACTCCTAAAGGCCGTCGTACCGACGTGGATCATGGCCTGGGGGCCTACGGAACGCCTACGGAACGTCAAACTGGCGTTCGAGGAACTCGAGGTCCGAGTCTGTTCCCCTCCCTTCATCACCCTCATCATCGCACTCCATAACTAATTGTCAGCTAGAAATACATGCTAGAGATGATCCACACCCGCAAAACCGCCTCCAACGAGAAAAAGGAAGGACGGTACGACCTGTTCAGCAGCTTGCTCGACGCGCGCGACGAAGAGGACGGCGCGAAGTTGACGGATCAGGAGCTGCTTGGTATGTGGCGCATCAGGCTCGCCTGAAAACGGAAATTGATATTGAGCGGCGCGTCACGGAACACTTTACACTTTAGGCAACATATTCATCTTTCTGTTGGCTGGTCACGAGGTTCGTCGTTTGATGGTCGACGTCCCCTCGTCTGGCGATTGAACAGCTGTTTCTGTTTTTATCTGCAGACAACGGCACGCACCCTAGCGTTTACGCTCACACTGCTCGCGCTAGACCAGGACGAACAGGAAAAGCTGTACCAGCATATCAAGTCCGTCATCCCGGATGGACGGGTACCTAGTGATGTGCCGGCTTGGCCTGAAAGCCCTTGAGCCCTCAAAGCCAGGCCCTCAAAGCCA
>ALYI01003373.1:0-54840 GCA_001969225.1 Ceriporiopsis andreanae CBS 279.92
GGGGGGGGGGGGGGGGGACGGAATACGCTCGACGAGGCGCTATCTTGTTAGGCATGTCTGCACGGCCAGCTTTTATACGATGCGTTCTAGCATGTCCACTGCGTGAAATTTGTTTTGCGGCATCTGCGCGGTGTAGGCAACCACCGATAGGTATCAGCGTGTCAAATGTAGGATCTATCGGCACTGCAGAGAATAAACCTCATAACGCTATGATAACGCCCGGATGTGCATGTGTGCGGGGTCCCTGGGAGTGGGTCCGCTCCATGTGGGTTTGCGACTTCTGGTGCCTCGAGCTGCCTCGCAGTCTCTTGGGAGCGTCAAGGCCGAGGCCGAGTAAAACCAACTTGACCGCCGGCTGTCGCGTCTGCGAGAACACGCTATCAGTCAAAATGGTGTTTGCAAAGTCAAATTCGCAACCTTGGATGCCAGGCTGTGTTGCGGGAACACACGGATGCGTTTCGTTGTGGCAGGTATTACGCAGTCGCGCAATTTGCCTAGGGGAATGTGTCAGTCTAGGTGCAAAGATGAGGATGTGCTGCAGACATGCCCCAGACGCTTGAGCTTGAGCGTGGTCGATTGCAGATTCGCGAACGCGGGCTCCCGTGGAGTGCGACACACACGTCGAAGAGCTCGCACGCAACCTCAACATACCGGTCTTCTCAGGAGCGCCACTCACGCGGCAGAGCGCTCATCCATTGTTCGTGGGCCCAAACATGTTCCACAGGTGGCAGTGAGCTTGGCCTGGAACGTCAACCACGAGATAGGAAGCCTGCCACATTGACGTGCCCAATGTGCCCTAATGTGCCCCACATTGGCATCACCATTGGCAGCTCGCCATTCGAATGATCAAGAATTGTACGGGCGGCTAAGTGATTGTGCTGAGGAATCTGTGCATATGCATCACTGCCGCTCAGGGTTTCTGGAAGAGAAGACATACCAGCTCGCACGATTGTGCATGTTCAATGCCATTTATTAAGACACGATACGGCCAACAATGATTGCGCTGCTACCTTGCGGTTCAATATTCACATGGCTGAATTAAGGTTCACGGTCAGCCTCAGCGGGATATGGACGGCCACACGATGGAGAATGCAAAGTAAATTGCCTCTCGAGGGCGATCTTCAAAAAGAGTGCTGTATATTGCTCGCTATCCATCACTGAGAAAAAACATCGGTACGGCGCACCTGGCAGATTCTGTCGAATATGATGTAGTTTGTTCGAAGTATCGTCTATGCACGCATGATGAGATTCGGAACGTAAATCGCGAATAAAATTATGGAATCGTACACAACGAGTAGGTTTGGACACCCAGGCGATCTTCCATTGGTTCCTGATGTGCGGTAGGAGCACTCTTCTAGGTGGCTCATGGCGTACGCATCAAATCAAGTCCGTATCGTGAAAACGCGTAGATGCGGTCGGATGACGCGCACACTCTACCTCGCGCGAGGCTAAGAAAATCAGAATCAGTAGACGCGACTTAAGAATGAGACATACACATGTTTATCGCGGAAAATAGGCGGACAATTCCTCGCTGCAATGATGGACATCGTGCAAAGGCACGACTCGGTACCGTCGTTTATGATGGGTATGGCTGAAGATCTTGCTAAGTCGTGTTTCCAGAAGCGAAGGCTCAAACGTTCACTACTGCCCCTTCCGTCGACCGAAGACTCCGATTTTGAAGTTCATATTGACCTTGGCAAACGCGCGGTAGATCAGCGTAGATCAGCGTGTGAGTATTCAGCGCTGTTTCGCGGGTATGGCAGGGGGCGGGGGATGACGATTCACGTATCGCTATTAGTCTTGAACGCCAGAACCAGGGTAAACGGGCGGGTGAGAATGCGACAAGCATCTAGCTCGAGGGTGCGCGTATCGGATCGTTTCATTCTGTGATCGACAGATAGTATCCCGCAAGCGTCTTCAAGGCCAGAGCACGACGAGCAGATTAATTGATGCGTTGACTTCTTGGCCATAGTTAATGCTCGGGACTTGAGATGCTGCTCGCTCACCGGTATGCTGCTGGTGGGTTTCGAGGAGGAAGAGAGCAGACGCCCATGACTTTAGACGCTGCGATTTGGAGGAGGAGAACCGCTAAGATCGCATTGACCCGGAACCGAAAAGACCGTCAAGGGGAATTCCGAGGACTTCGTGCGCGGTTCGGACACGAAACTACATGATGTTTTCATGGGCTGCGTGTTCGCCAGAGTTTCGCCGGACGTTGAGGTGCATACCAATACCTTCGTTTCTGGAGACTAACTGGTGAACACAAATACGGCGCAATCAGCGAATCGACAGGGATGACGTTCGAACTTCGCTCCCTCGAACGAGGACAACATCGGCGAATCATGCGGCACGACGCAGGCGTGACTCCAGCTGTGCCCACACAAGGTGGCGAAGACATTGAAGGTGATAGCGCGTATAGCAGCGTGCCCTTTGAATCTCGCTCTGGCGTGGCAAGATGATCCCCCAGGCCAGCGGTTTGCCATGATGTTTTGCATCGACCGGAATTCGGCAGTCGAAGTCGAAGTCGATACTCCATTCGTAAGACGTTGCAAGAGGATCAAGGGCAATGTGAAAGGCGAGTGCCGTAGATAAAAGCGAGTAGTCGTTAGCGTCGCGGTCGAGCAGGTCATCGCACACCTCTAACGTCCGCCACATCTCTAGTGGGGCCTTGCTGCTTAGAGATGAACCCGTCTGAGGGCGCGTGGTGACCCAAACGCAAGGCACGCGACCTTGCAGGTTCCTGGGAAGGGGCGCAGGTCAGGAACACGATGGCAGTTCATGGGATATTCATTGTGTTCTTGAAGTGATTATTCCAGGTTGAGACTAACTGGCCGATGTGGACTTTCCTCGTAAGTGAAGCTTGACACAAGCAGTGATGGTTACTCACGTTCTTCGATGCACTGTCCATTCCCTGTCACTGGCGCGTGAAGACTCCTTGCAGCTCAACACTCAGACGCGATTCTATTGCTGTTGGGTCACATTTGTCGAGCAGCTGTCGCGGCGAGTAGGTGATCGACAGTCGCGAGTGCGATTGCCCCGTTCATCGGGGGTTATCAGATCGTCCGGTGAGGCGTCGCTAGTAGAAGGGTCAAATTGTCGATTGGAGAGCGTGGCAAGTTGGTTTGGGGGGTCCTCAAGCCACCTGAGGTCGTCGCAGTCGAGTGAGTGGTGGTCGTCGCGGTCGACATTGTGGGGGTGAGAGGTAAGCGCTATGTCGGCGGAGGTTATCAGCGCTGACTTTTCCCGCCACCAGACATCGCTCAAAAACCATGTATGGATAGAAAACGAGATGAGGCGGGTCTTGGATTCCTCTGCAGTCTTGGCATCTATGTTCATGACAACGACCAACATTTGCGACGAGGCGGTGCGGCGAGAGGCCTACCGCCAGAAAAACCGCTCGCCTACACGCCTAACGGATTTCCGTCTGGAAACCACCCAAGTTGGTAAGGGCCTGGTTCACAGACAGTCAGCCCACCTAGATACTGGGTGTTTCGAGGATGGATGGATCCCAGTGTGCAGGATTCTGGTTTCCAGCTGCATTCGGCCGGGGATTGCCCGTGCCGAGGCTACAGCACGGACGGGCAGATCTGAGACGATGACCCTGGTATCATGTCAGCACTGGCTCCAGGGTGCACGACAGTGTGAACCCATACCGCCGCTGTCTGGCTACCATGCATCAGCGATTCAGGAGGGAACCAGAGCTACGCAGTCTGGTTTCCAGATGGTGCACGTGATCTCCCGGCTGGAATCCACTCACCGACTGGAAGCCAGACGGAAATCCGCTAGGCGTGTACGCTGCCTTGATGCTGCCCGTCACGAACGGAGGATACAGGCGCTCGAAAAACACGTCTCCGACAAAGCTACCACGACCATGCCGAGAGACCTCGCACGCAAGCTCTTCGGCCACGCCAACTGGATAGTCAGGAGAGGAGGTCGTTTCGTGCTCGCAGCCATCCGATTTCCAGGCGTCGTACAAGCGATATGCTTCGGCATCTTGTACAGCATCGCTGCGAATGCGTGGTGTGCGCGGTATTGTGGCGTATGGGAGCCAGCATTCCCTCGAGCATGGACAGTATGGATCCTCACGTTGAGTGTCATTCCGGTCTTTGCATTGGTGCAGTTGATTCTGCTCCTGGGAGCGTCCCTCGTCATGTTCCTCTGGAACCGACGGAAAAATGGGCAGCGGAACGCGCGTGCAAGCGTGGTGTTCGACGCGGAGGAGGCGGAGTACATGTTGCAGGACATAGACGGAGAGGCGGAACCCACTCCGAGACCCACTTCACCAACACCCCCTTCCGCACCCAATCGCTTCCTCTCGCGTCTACCGAGCGCGCTCACCATCTTTTGGTGGGCCCAAATCCTCCTGTACACCTGGCTGCTCTTCAAGGGTGTATGGGAATTCAAGCATTACGAGCACGAAGACGACATCCGCTATCGACCGGCTCTGCAAAACGCCCTCGCGCAGGCAGACAGAGACCCTAATGGTTACGCAAAAGGAGAGAAGATCTTCATCGCTGTTGCATTCTTCAACAACGAGGCAGTGCTCCCGTATTGGACGCGTACCATGCTGGACGTCATCGCGTACCTCGGGCCCAACAATGTCTTTGTCTCCGTCGTGGAGAACAACTCTGGCGATCGTACACCGGAGCTCCTTCGCAACTTCGACAGTGATCTCGCGAAACTCAACGTCGCACGAAGAATCCTCATCGGCGACACTGCCGTTGTAAAACCAGACGATATGGGATGGAACAACCGCATCGAGTTCCTCGCAGCCATTCGGAACCGCGCCATGGAGCCGCTCATCGAAAACGGCGGATACGACCGCGTCGTCTTCTCCAACGACATTTACATCGAGCCCGAGAGCGTCATCGAGCTCATCGAGACCGGCGACGGCAACTACGACATGGTGTGCGGGCTCGACTTCGGTCACTTTGGCGCGTACGACATGTGGGTACTTCGAGATCGCATTGGCCACCTGACAGCGGGTATCTGGCCGTACTTCTTCGACGCAGCAGATTATATGGCGATGAAAACCGGGTCCCCAGTCCCCGTATTCACATGCTGGAACGGCATTGTTGTGTTCGCCGCCGATCCAGTCTTGCCCGTCCATTTACGCTCAAACCGTACCCTCTCGACTGAGCCACTCCGATTCCAACCTCCACCAACACATCCTCTCGCTTCGACAGTCGCCGAGTCGCCAGCACTCACGCCTCCCCTACGCTTCCGCTTGTCGCCCCGCGGCGAGGGTTGTTTCTCGTCGGAGTCGTTCCTCCTCCCCTACGATATGCGCCGCATCATGGGCATGGATCGCATTTACGTCAACTCACGCGTTATCGTGGGGTACGTCTGGCATCTGTACGTTTGGCACAAATGGGTGCTGCGACATCGGCTTGTGCGGTGGTTTGTCGAGCGCCACTACGATGGCGCCTGGATGCAGTATGCGAAGACAATCGTAGGAGATGCTGATAAGGTGTATACGTGGGATGGAGGAGACTGTCATCCATGGTGGTATGGCGACTGGTGGTAAACCCACATGCCTTACATGTCTGTTTCCCTCGCTCGCATCGTTCGTTCTCAAGACACGTTGATTGCTGTTTTATATCGTACGGTTCTGTGTTCTCTTGCTGGATACCCTCTGGGTCAAAAGGTTAGGATTATCATGACATCAGTGTTCTGTGACATTAGGGCGGTCCACGTGTAATTTGACCATAATTGTCATGTCGTATGCGCAGATACCGACTACACAAGTGCGGTGCATACTGATTATGCTGATGACCGTGGTTCTCAGTGGCCTTTGTAGTGCTTTGTCGTTCAATATCGACGGCCACCCCGAGCGTCAGAACAGGCGTTATACAGGATCATGAACCGGACCGGGCCGGACCGAGTTCCTTTTTAGCATGCGCCACGAGTCCGTCTTTCTCGAGCAACTATATACGGACCCCGACACTCTTGTTGCCACCGGCCAGTCATCTCCTGCTCGAGCCTGCTTGTAGGGCTCATGAGGGGCACACGCTACAGGAAGCCGGTCATTTATGACCCTTCAGGAGCAGATAGTCGTTTCTGGTACCTCATTCGCTGGTCGAGGAGGCGCCTCACCCCGTGCTCGTTCCTTGCTCTAGTTTGCCTAATCACACTCCTGGTGTACGTGATACTCAGAGTCAAAGAACAGTGCCGACGTGCTCTACGCTGGGTGGACCCACCGCCTCTGTACGGCAACTATCATGCCGCAGAACTCGCGCTGCCGCAACATGACGCGAAAACAGCGTTTGAACGCGGTCAAAAGTACTTGTGGGTCAATAATCACGTTTCCGGTAAGCATGATATCCCTCAGCCATGAGGTGCACCGTATGTCTGACATCGTCTCTCATCAGGCTTAGGATGGGGAAACTACTTGGAAGATCTCATAATGAACGCGCAAATCGCGTACAGCAGCGGCCGAGCGTTGGTTCTTTGACATGCTTGCAGTCTTCGAACAGTTTAGACTGAAACGATTCGCAGGTTTGTCTTCGACAATCACACCTGGAACAGAGACAATACGGAATACTCGGAATACAGCGGCAAGCTTATACCCTCCCAGATCCCCTTATCTGTCCTGATATCAGGTGGGCCCGGGTTCAATGACATGAGGCACGGCTGTTGTTGACGTGACCCACTGTGTCGGTTGCAGGACCACTCGTCGGGGGTCCGTTCATCCAGGGCAGCGCCGCACCGTCGTCGATACACAAGAAATTCTACGACAGAATATGTCCGCACCCGACCATCGTGGATACCAAGCTCGTACACGACATGATAAATGATGATCATGCGTCGGCTCTCACAATTTTAAATACTTGGAGCGAATACCTGAGCAGCATTGAAGACCCGTGTGTGGAGATTGCTCGCCACGCAGACAGGATTTTCGACTATTAGTGAGTCTTGGCGGGCATGCCCAAGGGTGTAGTCATCGGCTTACTTGTCCGTGCCCAGCATCTACGGGCACAAGACGCGCATGCTATCCATATGGCCAGTGCTTTCGCACTCACCGATGCTAACCGCGTTCGGCTGGTCACCACTTGTGCACGCCGCCTTCGACACCAACCGCGCTTTATTCTCGCCTCCGCCACTCATCGACTCATACACATGCTCAGAGCCGTTCGTGCGCTGCAGTGACCCATATGCACCACTAACAGGCTTGCTTGTGCTGCACGTGCGGCGTGGGGACTTTGATGAGCACTGTGCGCACCTCGCGAAATGGAGCTCCTCGTTCAACGCATTCAACCAGTTCGATACGCTTCCCGACCAATGGCACACGCCGGCTGGCGGCGGGGGCGGACAGACAACGTCCAAGAACATGGAGCTGTACATGCGCCGATGCTTCCCCACCATCGAACAGATCACGGAAAAGGTGAGGGACGTGTTGCGCACACCCTCTGCGAAAGGCTTGGAGAACATATACATCATGACGAACGGAAAGGTGCGATGGATAAACAAGCTGAAAAGTGCACTGCGTAAGACGGGCGACTGGAAGCGGATTGCCTCTAGTAGAGACCTCATCGTGAACAAGGAGCAGAAGTACATTGCTCAGGGGGTAGACATGCTCATAGGCCAGCGTGCGCAGGTTCTCATTGGCAACGGGGTGAGTGCGACCGTCTCATTTCTGCCGCACGGAGGCTGATCTATACCATGTCTGTCAGTTCTCTAGTCTTACCTCAGACATCGTGATGATGCGCATGGCGAGAAACCTGCCTCCCGCTACCAACCGCTTTTGGTGATCACACGCGAATCTCACTGGTCTTCATACTCCTTCGGTAGACTCGAAAGATGCACACTTGTCCATACTAATTGTCGACATGCTATTCACGCGAGCGTCGTAATTACATCCTATGTTTGAAGAATCCTGGAAGGGTCGCGCCGGAGTCCATAAATGGATGTGGCGGGATGCGCTATCAGAATTGACCATACAGGGACGAGTTCTCGAGAAGCTTTCTGTACGTCAATCAAAGCAACTGCCTGTCCAAGTGTTCGCCCTGACGCGTATAAAAGCAAAGCGTTCGAGAGGAAGGGCTGCGTCGCTCTCACTCTCTCCCACTCACGCGTCTCATCATGAAGGGCAAAGAGGAAGTGATCTCTGAATTCAACATTCTCACCAATATGAGCGTAGATGAACTCGACGAATGGCTCAAAGATCCACAGAGCAAGAAAGCTGGCACTGGCGTCGGCCTCGAGAGCGCGAAGAAAATCATGGGTATCTTGAAAAAGAATCCCACGAAAGATCCGGAAAAATACGATGAGGTCGGTGGTTACCGCATTTACAGCTCGTCCTATACGTTCATCACGATCATGTGCAGGAGGACATCGAGCATATGCGCAAAGTCGTCTCGTAGGTAGACTATATGCGGTGAATGAGTCAATAAATTCAGCCACGAACGTGACAGATACGACAAACGCCACATGGCGCAGGAGGATCACCTCAAAGAGACCAAGACCAAGGAAGAGTTGGAGAAGACGAAGAGCACAATTAGGTCCGTGGTCGTTATTCTGTCCCAAATAACGCGTATTAACATGCGAGGTAGTCTGAAGAACTGGGGGCATGTGAGATTTTCACTTTCAGGTTGGCGTATGTCCGAATACGCGTCTTAACGCCTTCTGCCAGGACCCGCTCAAGACTTTGGAAGACGGAGGTTCCGAAGGTAAGGCAAAAGGGTCTTCTGAAGACAAGGACGATATCGCCTCGTCCCAACAAGATGAAGACGCACCCGGCGAGCCCGAGAAGCCTAGCAGCGACGAGGTGGAGGAAGACACCAAGACTACCCACAAGAGAAAGCTGGACGAGGAGGAGGAAGAGGAGGCGGCAGAGAAGGAAAACGGTCTCGCAGCTGACGGTGATGCTGACGCCGACGGAGAGCTCGACGAAGAGGGCGAAGGGAGAGCGAGGAAGAAGTCAAAGACCAACGGCGCCGTTGAGGCTGAGGACACCGAAGACGTCACCGACGACTTGCCTGCTTAACGTGGACATCATACGGAGTCGACATGTACGCGATGCTTCAGAGATGTAACACAGTATGATTGGCAGAACTGTGGCGACTCACGTAGAGCTTGAAGCTGGAGGTCGTTCCATTTAATGGAGTATTGCTGCGCGCAGCTAGTGCCAATACCCTAGATCAATATTTCTCCTGATGTTTGTTGAGTGCTCTAGTGCGCCGCCGATAGAAACAATTTGCAGAAAGACCAACTACGACTCAAGCAACATGATCGTCGACGACGGGGGCGTGAGAATCCCGCCCTATTACCAAAAGTAGCACGCTTGATCGGCTCGGAATTTTTGGTCTGAGCCATCACACACTCTGTGGTCCTCTTCTGCTACGCTCCTACCTCCCACGCTGCTCAGCTTGCGGGACAAGCCCTTCGTCTCCCATAATGGCACCTACCAAGAAGACCGATGGCGGATCCAAAACCCGCTCCTCGTCGTCGTCAGTCTCGCTCAAGCGGGTCAAGGGCGAGAACTTCTACCGCACTGCGAAGCAGGCCTCCCGCCTGAAGATGCTCAGCGGGGGCAAGGCGGTCAGGGACAAGGATGGAAAGATTATACAGGCGGCGGCGTTCCAGAAAGGAGAGGATGAGACGAAACCAGGACGAGTGCAGCCTGACAGGCGGTGGTTCGGTGCGTACGCTGTTGATGAAAGCGAACGAACGATACTTATGTACCGCAAGGGCAGGCAACACGAGGGTCATCTCTCAGAAAGCATTGGACCACTTCCGTACCAGTCTTGCTAACAAGCAGAACGATCCGTACTCGGTCCTCCTGCGTCGCAATAAGCTGCCTATGGCGCTCTTAGACGACGCCGCCAACCCCAATTTGCGCAAGGTGGGAGCAACCTCGCTTCGCTAGCGTTCTCAACATAGTAATCCTTGTGTTGCAGCGGTCGCATATTGTTGAGACAGAGCCATTCAACGAGACATTTGGGCCGAAGGCCCAACGAAAGAAGCCGCGTTTAGACGTTGGCACCTTTGAGGAGCTGAGCAAGATGAGCATTACTGCTGGAGATGCCGCCGAGCAGGGCCCGCTTGATTTGATGGAGGGTTCATCAGGTATGGTACCGTACACACTCCCGTACAGAATGTCGTTAACATACTTGCTCGCAGAGCTCGCCACATCTGCTGCAATCGCCGTCGCAGAGTTCCCCGCATACTCCGACCTGATTGAGCCCATATATGCCAAGGGTACTTCTCGCCGTATCTACGGCGAGCTCTACAAGGTCATTGACTCCTCGGATGTCGTCCTGCACATCATCGACGCACGCGACCCGCTTGGGACACTCTGTGAAAGCGTGCTCGAGTACATCCGTAAGGAGAAGGCGCACAAGCAGGTCGTACTCGTCATTAACAAATGTGACTTGGTGCCTAACTGGGTCACCGCGCGGTATATCCAGCACCTTACACCAAGATATCCGACGCTCGCATTCCACGCGTCCCCTAACCATTCGTTCGGCAAGGGCTCATTAATCCAATTGCTCCGCCAGTTCTCACAGCTGCACTCGGACAAGAAGCAGATTTCAGTCGGCTTCATCGGGTACCCAAACGTGGGTAAGAGCAGCGTCATTAACACCCTCAAAAGCGGCAAGGTCTGCAACGTCGCTCCCGTCCCCGGAGAGACCAAGGTAAGACGCTCTCCACATGCTCGTGCTGTGAGAGTCGCATTGACATGCTTTCCAGGTTTGGCAATACATCACATTGACCAAGCGCATCTATCTCATCGACTGTCCGGGTATCGTGCCTACCTCTGCGAAGGACACGCAGACCAACACGGTTCTCAAGGGTGTCGTCCGCGTCGAGGCGCTCGCGACGCCGTCCGAGCATGTCCCCGCACTCATGGAGCGCGTGAAGCCTATCTATCTCTCGCGCACTTACGGTGTCCCTCTACCCGATGCGGATGACACATCCAAGGGCTGGGACGCAGAGACGTTCCTTGACAAGCTCGCCCGCATGAAGGGCCGCCTACTCAAGGGCGGCGAGCCTGATTTGGATTCGGTCGCGAAGATTGTACTCAGCGACTGGGTGCGTGGACGGATCCCGTTCTTCGTTACCCCGCCCGAACGGCCCGACGAGCTGAACAAGGCGGAGGCGAAGGCCGCTGCGCGGAAGGCTATCGACGCCAAGGGCAAAGCGAAAGCGAAGACGATTGAGGTGGAGGACAAACGTGTTGTTGGCGTGAGACAGCATCTGGGCTCGATCATGCAGAAGAACACCTTTGTGGCAGAGGACATCAGGCCGTTTGAAGAGGATGATGGCGGAGAAATGAGCGATGGAAGTGGCGAAGAGAGCGAGGGTGAAGATGGGGAGGAGCCCGATGAAGCAGAAGGACCTGCAGAGGCAGCGGAGCCTGAACTGGCATGGAATGATGTCTTCAAGGGCGACGAGGAGGAAGAGCCTGTAACTGTCTTCAGCAAGCTCGAGGAAGAGTCGGATGACGAGGACGGTGAGTTGGCTCCTTACACAGATCATAGTGACCAGACACTGATGCACGACTGCAGACAACAAGGCGGCAGCTCCAGATTCAGATGCTGATGCAGACGCAGAGTCTGAGGCACCGAAGAAGGAGGCTCGTATGAAGACAAACAAAGTATGATATTTTGCACATAATCGCAGTCGTCGACTGTGCTGACCTAGTTCCTCTCCAGAAAAAGGCCACGAACTTCTACAGCGATGCCAATGTCAAGAACAAGAACCGGAAGAAGGCAGCGTTGATGAGGTCCTTACCAAAAGGCGGTAACAGTGAACGGAAGCGTCGTAGATAAATGCTTCATATCTTGCGCATCCACTTCACATTCTCCGCGCCGCATTCTGTTACTCCGCACATGCTATAGACATGTAGATACCAAGCTCAACACGCTGCGAAATGAGGTTCGGTCCGATTCTGCTCTTAGGCGCTTATCAACGATGTTTCCGTTTTTGGGTGACAGCCTCCGAGTTGTTTGCGCGTGTTTGCCGCTGTACAGTTGGACTCAGCCACCGCGCCTTCTCGTCCGCAACGACCAAAAGTACGATAGCAAGTCCGTCAAGATGTCCTCCGACCTCGAGTGGCTCCTTATTCGCGTTCGTACGCTCTGTGCATTGCTCACGGAAGTCATTTGAACTGAACTTTTGTCCAGAAAAGCAATGCGTACCTCGTAAAGAGGGTGCCTGAGGGCCCCATCTTCTCTAAGGAGCCCGTGCGTTCATACGCCTCAGATGGACTCGAGATTTGTACTGACAGCATGGGACAGGCCAACTTGACGAACATCCACTCGCACAAGTTCTCTGGTCTTGCCAACAAGAAGGTGCGCAGGTCGTTTACTCTAGCCACTAACGGAACCTTATTTGGGCCGTGCATCCACAGACCATCGCCATCTCCGACTCTGGCGCGGGCATCCAGATCGTGACCCGCAAGAAGGACGTGTCACAGCACATCGTCAAGGGCGCGTATGCGACACAGACCATCCGCAACCGGTCAGGAGGACGCCGTGCCGCCGGTGTCGTCGCAAAGCTCGCAAAGCGCGGCTACCGCCCCGACCTGAGACAAGTGAGTACATCCTTCCACGATCCTATTTTCACCCCGTGCATGCCCTTTCGACTCGGATGCGACGTGCGAGCGACGCAACGGACGGTCTCCCGTATTATCACTCGCAAGACACCGCTTCAAACTGCACCCTCTAGAGCCCGCTGGACAGCCGTAAGGCATTATGAAAGTTGGGTGTGGACATGTGTGCAAGATTACCTGGTTCGGATGGAGACCGATCAAACCTCCTCTGGATACGTCCCATGTCGCTATCGGGTACCGTCCGTTGCTCCTCGCGCTCGCCTGACTCGTTGGGACTCACATCCTTTCCTCGATCCTTCCTCGTTTTATCTGTCGTGGTGGAGCATATGCTGACGCGTTTGCGATCCACAGGCGGCCCTTGCTCGCACCTCTGCTCTCATCGCTGCGCAGAAGGAGAAGAAGCCCGCCCCACCAAAGAAGCTCCGTGGCCACAAGGCGACTGAGATCAAGGCTTCTCTGGCGTAGGATAGTGTATCTCGCTTGATCGCTTTGTATTCTTCCCTTGCTATCGATATTGCACTACACTCGCACTCATGCGTCTATGCTGGCCCGAGCGATTTCGGTGTGCTCATGATGTAAATCACGACCCGTCTGAGAATACTGGAATCGATCATCACCACGCACGCACGCTAGCCATGACGGTAGGTAGACAATTATCATCATTATTCGAGGGCTGTCAGTGATCCCAGAAGCACTTCCTACTCGTACATTGGTATGTTGTTACATTGATTCGTGTGTTCGTCGGCTTGTCCGTGTGCTTCGTACAGCGCCAGTGCTCCCTGATTATATAGCGAATACCTTGCTCTGTGGCTGGCTGATTCTACCCGCTGCGCCAGCAGCAGGCTTCGTCTTGGGTATATCCTTGGAGGGCCGGTTCAGCTCGGCCTTCCGCTGCAGCTCCTCCTGAATCCTGCGCTCGTGCTCGAGCAACTGCTTCTTGTCCCGCTTAGGCTGCTCCTCGTCATGCTGGTTGTGCTGGTGCGGCTCGCCAGTGCCCGGAGGAGCAGGGCGCGGGTAGTCGGCCGGTTCGTCCTCATCTGACTCGGACGGAACCTTCGGCTCACTGGGACACATGCAAAGTCAGCAAGAGAGACTATGAAGGACAATACGACGCGACGCACACGATATGGGGTCTCGGTCTGTTTGAAGACATACGCCTCCCGGCCACTTTCTCTGTAGACATCAGGTCGTCAATACGTCATGCCTGATGCGCGCACGAGCGTCCGACTTACGGGCGGGAGGGTGCTGGGGGATATCGGGTGGCGGCTGTGTACCGACGGAGCGTTGCATGGTCGTCGTCGTCGTCGTCGTGTGTAGTGTAGGTGGTTTACGGGATGCTGGAGGTGCTACGTAACTCGCGGTATATAACGATGGCACGGCGGGGCCTGGGTGTCAGATGGCCCGTGGTCCATAGGCCGTGGTCAGGCGACCTTCTGGATTCGAGGCCTCGGGCGGAAAGCCAGAATAGGCCACATCGCGCAGGAGAACGATCAAGCGCTGTGTGCTCCGTGCGAACACTGCTGGGGACTATGTATGAGACAGGTCGGGACATCGGGAGTGTGGATACGTAGTGTATACGTGGTGTGAATGGTGAAAGCACAAGGCCTGCTGACTCGCGGTAAGCGGCGAGCGTTATGGCCACAGAACTACGGTGTCATGGCTCAAGTGTACAATGTACAGACCCGACGAGAGGTGGATTAGAGTCTAAGGTCATAGAATGACAAGACACGAGTCCACTCAGTCTTTTTTCTTCTCCGTTGCGAGTTCTTTCTTCGCGTCTTTCGCCACCCCAGCCATGTATTTCTGAATGCGCGGGAGCATCACCACTGCTGCGAAGCAC
This sequence comes from Ceriporiopsis andreanae CBS 279.92, assembly GCA_001969225.1. Taxonomy (NCBI): domain Eukaryota; kingdom Fungi; phylum Basidiomycota; class Agaricomycetes; order Polyporales; family Meruliaceae; genus Ceriporiopsis; species Ceriporiopsis andreanae. The sequence goes on from ALYI01003373.1 coordinate 14,397, forward strand.
ACCACGGGTATTAGGAAGAGCAGCACCGGAATGACCGATGCTGGGAGGACGCCATAGTGCAACGGTTCGAGGCGGATGTTGAACGGGACGATGGGGACGGTCTGAGTCGATGCCGGATCGCGGACACCGGTGTCGACGACTCGCACCCTGGCGTATCTTCGACGCGTCTTGGGGGCGTCCGTCGGGGCGTCGAAGTTGCGCCTGAAGCGCTGCTGCACCTCGAGCGGAGTGAATGTCTCGATCAAAAAGTCGGCCGGAGACTGGCACACGTTGGCAAAGACGAGGTATCGAAACAAGAAAAAAAGGCTCACGGATGCGGGCGAAGATATTCTCAGCGTGAACCTCTCAAAGGTACTCCATTTTTCGTCGTCAAGGTCAAGGGTCAGCCAAGTCTCGTACGGACAGGTTGAAACCCTGGGCTCGCATACGTCTTGCAAAGGGGTATTAAGTGGCGCTGGAAGAACCCGCAAAAGCTGTCCCGAGTTTGCTTTCGTCAGTACTGGCCTGGGAGGGACGTGTCAATTTCGAACGCGAGGCTGGGCAGATGTACGTACCACGGCGATGCCCCGGAAACGTATACATCGTCCGCGAGCGTGGCATCGAAGTTAAGAATCTCTGTATTCGCCTGCACGAGGGCCAAACATCCTAGGAGCCCGCAGAACACGAAGAAGCAATGCGCGAACATGAACGCTCTTTGACGAGTCCGATGCCTCGGCGCCAAAACTCGCATACATGGGCGCCTACCGCGAGAAATTAATGCATGTGCTCGACTCGCACAGGTTGCCTCTTGCCTCCATCCAACCCCCACAGAGGCTCGCGGCATCGAGCGTATGACGGTCGCAGAAATTCACGCCGTCGACGACACTCAGCCGGTATTCCACGCCCCTATGCAGAACGGGATCCATTCCGCGGTCACGACGCCATCGCAAGAGTCGACACCATCACGCCCGTCTTCTCCGACGGAAGGAACGCAATATCCCGCGTCGAGCGACCAGCCAACCGCGCCGAAGAAGAAGAATAAAAAGAAGAAGAAGAAATCGGCCAAAGCTAAGGCCAATGGCGCGAACAAGGCACACGATGATGAGGATGAGGATCGTCCGCCCGTTCTCTGCATAAGCAGGAACAAACACTGGCGTTACATCAGTTCATACCATGTGCGTGTGCTCCATACTTCGTCTCGAGTACTACTTACGATGCCGACTGGGCTTATAGGGTCCCTGGTTACAGCTCCCCGTAGAGCTCTTAGAGTCGCTGCTGGTTATCAACCTCGACCCTGCGACACTGACGGCCCCGGAGGCTCGTGTACCTCTCCTAACGTCTGGAAACTCGCATGGTAGTCCTCATACACCCCGTACACGCGGTTTTGCGAGCATTGGCGACCATTCTCCCCCAGACTCGCCACACAGCGCCTTTGCTAACCTACCGCCACCGCCTCCTCTGCCAGCCCCGAAACCTGGTAAAGCGACACCGCCTCCGATAGACCCCGGTGTATTTCGTTCAGTCACACATATCAGACGGCTCATTGACGAAGCCTCCGAGCTATCCGTCCGCGCCTCGTCCGGACTATCTGCCGCTGCTTTGGGTTCCATGCGTGGCGGTTCGAGCTTCTCGCAGAACCCCTGGAGCCTGGCTCACCAGCTGGGGCTAGCCGGAAATGGCGACGGTAATGGAAGGAACGTGGCCATGTCTGCTATGCGGGTGCACAGGCTGCGTGCCCTCGCCGTGCAGAAGCTTGCCGCCGCATACAAAGCGGACGAGATTGCCTCGAGTGTCATGGTCATGCAAGGCGGGAGCGTATTCGACGACATCGCTGAGCGTGTACTCCGAGTTGGTGCGTCATCTCCTAGCTACGGCTTTTAGTCCATATCAATCATGGTTTCAGATCCACACGATGTCGATGCGCGTTACGTGCACTTCTTCCATGAGAAGATCCCATCGAGGTCAGTACAAAGCCAGTTATGTCCTACGCCACGAGAATAATTGAATGTAGATCCCACACAAGGCAGCTGGCAGAGTCTACAACGACCGACGTCCTGGACAGCCTGATCGCGGCGCAGCCGCACCGTTTGGAATTCTTTCGCACGCGTGGGATCGTGCATTGCTTCCGGGACGAGTTCATGTTGGCGACCAAAGACTTCACGCACGTCCTTAGGGAGTCGCGTGCACACCGCAGGGCGAAAGCTGCACACAACAGCAACAACCTGCAAAGCGAGCAGCGTACGAAAGGAGGCAAGAAAAAGAAAGGCAAGGCAGGCAGCACTAAGGTCAATGGCCAGGCGCCTGTAGATGGTACAAGCACACCGCCCAGCTACGATGGTCCGACCATTGACGGACCTGACGGAGAACCCTTGCTTCTCCATCCCTCGGTTCTTCCCGATGCACCTGATCCTATCGAACCACAATGCTTGTTTTTGCGCGGTGCGGCTTATCTCCAGCATGCCGTGTTCCTTATCGAAGAGGCTGTCCTCAAGCTCGAGGGTGTTCGCAAGGAGCCCACTGCTGACGGCGCAGAGCTCCGCCTGTGCTACATCGAGAACGGGCGCTATGGTGGCGTAGAGATCGGCAACCCTCACGGCCCGTTGGGCAACAAGGAGGGAAAGAAGCTCGTCGCGTACAGAGAAGTCCTTGCGGAGGACACGTTCCGCGACCAGATTATTTCACTCGTGCGGAAGTCCATGCGTGATCATGAGAGGTTCCTTTCACACTTCGACACCTTGGAAGCACCACCGCCAGAGCGTGACGTCGATCTCGCGCACAAGGTCGAGCATGCCTTCCTGCTCTCTCAGAGCTTCCGCCCCGGCAGCCAGAATATGCCACCGCAGCCGCTCTACCCCGACGAGCCCGCGATGTTCACGACGTACCACCCGCTCCTCGTCGAGTCGCACTTCAGCGTCCTCATCTGTCTGATCATGCTCGGAGACTTCCCCGCGCTCCTCCCCGCTTTCTATCGCGCCGCGATGCTCGTCGACGGGCTGGAGGGCTACCCCGTCTTCCTCCCGCCGCGCTCGATGGCACAGGCCGAGTTCATCGAGGTGCTCGAGCGCCTCGCGGGCGGGTGGCGCAACGGCATTCAGCCGCACTCGCTCCAGCGCCCAGAGTACCTCGCGCGCGAGCTCGCCGTGCGCACGCGCTCCGCCACGGCCATCGCGAAGGCGAAGGAGGTCGAGCGTCCCCTGACGATCTCGACAGCGCTGCCTGAGCCTGCGAACTCGACGGGCGGGAGCTCGGCTGGCTCCGCGGCGGCGGCGACGCCTATGGGCGTCAACGGCTCGAGCTCGAGCTCCGCCGTGCAGCCCTCGAACCCGCCGTCTGGGCGCGACACGCCGAGCAGCGCGGCGGATCGCATCGACCTCGTGGAGGCGCTCGACTGTGCACGCATGTTGCTCGTGCCTGTGGCCGCGAAGCAGAAGGAGAAGGCACAGAAGGCCGCGGCGGAGAAGGCGGCTGAGAAAGCTGCAGGCAAGTCGAAGAAGAAGCCGCTGAGCATCAATATACCACTGCATGGCCCACGCGTCGAGGTCATTCTGGCGTGGCTCGCGGCTGTGCACCTCGTTGAACTTGACAGTGTTGCCTAAAAGGACGCGGGCTTTGTGATAGATACCCAGCTTATTGCTTGCTTAGCACTGAAATGCACCATGATGATCTTTATACGGATTGTCGTTTGCTTTTGTCTTGTTGTAGCACTCAGCTTATGCGGCTCAGCCACAGATACCACCGAGGTTATTTCAGTGAAAGCACGCGGGCTCGTCGGCGGAGGGCCAGATGAATAAAATAAAGCAGCTATGCACTGAGAGCAAAGAGTGTACGTCCAACATTGATCTCACCCTCTACAGCCTCCGGTTCCAGCCCTAACCGCTCCAGAATGCGTTCATAGCGGTCGGCATCCTTATTTTTGAGGTACTTCAGAATTTTCGCCCGCTTGTGGAGGAGCACACGCAGACTGCGATGGTTCGCCACGTCCTTCCTACATCTCGTCAAGTGTTCCCAGAGATTCCGAATTTGCATCGTGAGCAAGGCAGCTACAATCAGAGTCAAGTTGAGTCGGGACATAATGTGAAGGTGAACATGAAAGCGCACCCTGTACTTCCGGACGTCCCGAATCGTCCGGCTTTCCTGGCTCTGAGAACGCCGCGATGCACCTCCGCCTGTTCTCGAACGCGATGCCCTGCGCGTTCGCGTTCCGGAGGTCAATCAAGCGCGCGAGCATGTTCGCCTTGTACGCCTCCACAAACTCGACCTGTTTATTCGCCTCCGTGATGAACGCGGGCTGCAGCGTGCGCTCCCCGCTCGTCTCCTTGTCCGCGGCGACGGTGAGCCTGCGCTCCGCCGTCAGCGCGGGCAGCGCGGCAAAGATCATGTGCTGCTCGCGCTCGCCAAGGCCAAAGTTGATGTTCTTTGGTACCACAATATCGCTTGTGTCCTTCGGCGCCGTGAACGGGAGAGGCGGCGTCGCCTCGATCTCCTCCGAGGTCACCAGGATCTTCGCGAGGTCACAGTTCTCCCACTTGGACTCCTCGCCTTTCCGGGTACCGAGCACGACATGCGGTCGTCTCTGCGCTTCGGCAGCGTCACGCTTGAAGCGACGCTTGTCGACAATGTTAGCTTTCGATTGTTGGCTGAGGGCGGCGAGAGCGGGTTTGGTCGTGTGTAGGTTCCTCAGCGGTCTTGCGCTGGTAGATGCAGCCAGCCGGGAGGCTATGAATATGTCAGGCGGTATACATATCGACAATGATTATGCACTTACTCTGCGCGAATCGGGAGCTCAACATCGTCCTCGCCGTTCCCGCCGTCGCGGTCGTTGCAGCCAGAAGAGGCGCCAATGCCGGGCAGTCGGGATGAGCTCGTGACCGTGAGACTGCTGATTAGCGCCAACATATAAAATCCTTCCTCTCCCAATTTTTGTTTCTTTCCAAGAGAGATATGCCACGCTGGTCGATGCAGTACTCCGCAACCGTCGAATTCAGTGCCAGTGACCGTCGTGTCCTGTCCTCTCAAGAACATGGCCAAGGCTCATCCAGGCTAGGAAGTGTCGTAACCCATATTTACTATGTTGCGGCATGTCGATTTTTTCCTGTGACATTTCCTCCGACGCTCTCCTGTATTTAGTCCGCTGTCTTACATCTTGCAATACACAGTGCTTCATCTCATCGTTTCTCCTATGGTGCTCGTGCCTGGGATGTCAGTCAGTGTGTCACTGCCTTCTTACACCGGTCTATTTCACAACGTCGGCGGGCGCGTGCTGGCAAGTCGATACCTCGGCTGTACAGCGATCGTAAACTCCTTCAAGCGCGATGTCGCAGAGCAATATGTTCGTACCTGCCCCAGAAGTCAAGCTGCACAGGCGAGGCTCTACGTTGCACACGAGGACGCAGGTGGATACGCTTCGTATGCTTGAAACGGACATCGGTACGCTTTCGAGTTGCAGCGACCCCGAGCCAGGTGTGGATGTTGCGTGCTGTACCGATGCAATTATCAGGCTGACCTGTCCTGTACGTCAAGTTGTCTGTCTCGTAAACTTTCCCGCATGCTCTTGTCAGTTGGCCTCCATGTGCAATCTTCATTGAATCTTCAGGCTGAACATCAGGTGCCAGCTGCAACGACCGCGTTCGATTCATACACGCGAGTCTCGAGGCCGATTGGCTGGCACATGAGACCCAGACGAGCTGCGTATGGACTTGTATATGTGTTCCAGCTTGCACTGGGTTGCAAAATGATATTATTTTCGGTGTTACACGCACGTCGACCCATTTCTCGCGAGATCGCCGAACGAACGAGTTTTGTGGCGATTCGCCCGCAGCTGATATTTAGACGCCTGCACTTGTCTGCTTCCTCCATCCTCTCGGTGCTGCTCGTCTCCCTATAATTAAGCAGCTGCATGCTCTGTGATACCTCCTCGACGTCTGCTCTCTGGGCCCTATGATTTCTACTCCGCGGTGATACCCGACAGCGATCTCCCGACACAGCTCTTGAAGCGGCAAGGCCAACTTTGGCACGCGCCGTTACCTCATCCCAGGCGTCTGCCGCCGGCCAAGGAGCTCCCTCCTCGACTGGATCCTCCTCCGCATTTTATATCAGACTGACGAGCTGACATGGCTGAAGGTTAGTCTGAATTCTCCCTTCCATGTCCAGGCTGAAATGCAACGACGCAAAGTACTCACTCTGACCCCATCGTCCTCAGGCTGCAGCCCGTCGGCCGTCATGGTCGATTTCCCAACTAGCGAGTCCACACCAGTACAAGCACTGGATAATCCTGTCGTTCCTGCAGCGTACCTTCCTTTCCGACGAATATCTTTACCATCTGCACCGAACCTCCACCACAGACAGTCGGTCGTCAGCACCGCTTCCTTCGATTCCGTGCCAGAAGCACCCGAGGCACCTCATATACCTGGTGCTCTCTCGAGCTCGCCGTCCAAGACACCTGCTCGGAGACATAGGCCATCTTCCGTCGAAGCTGCTAGGAGGAACCACAGGAGGCGGGAGATCAAGTCTATCGTGGTGGACGAGCAGCGGGAAGCCAAGCGACGCAAGGTCATTCACGAACTCCACGAGACTGAGCGGACATATGTTGAAGGCTTGGAACTAATATATTCGGTACGTGTATTTCCTAGGCATCCCTGTCAGTATGCTCACTCCCTGCCCAGCATTTCTTGACACCTATCATCACGTCCTTGGATACCCCTGAACAACTGCTCGACCGCGCTGAACTGACATCCATATTCTCCAATTTTATAGACATCTGGAACCTGCATCGTTCGTTCTATTCATCGCTTTCAACGCTTCTCAATGCATCCACCTCGACACTCGCTGAGCCAGAGGTGCCCCCTCTGTCACCAGTTCTCCTTTCGCACTTTCCGTACTTATCGCTCTATACCCCCTTCGTGTCTTCCTTTCCCGACGCGCTTACGTCCTTCGGGACACTCGTATCCAAGAACAATGCCTTCGCCACGTTCATGACAACACAGGAAGCCGACCCACGCTGCTGCAAGCTCAAGTTTCGCGACTGGCTCCTCACGATAGTGCAACGCTGTCCCCGATACTTACTGCTTTTGAAGGACCTCATCCAATGCACAAATCCTGACGACCCTGAATATCAGTCTCTTACTGCGGTCCATACCCTCGTGTCTCGGAGTACGTCCCGTCGCTTCTCCGATATTACGCGGAACGGATGCTCATAGCCTATATTTTTAGTCACCGAGTCTTTGAACGCCTCGCTCACAACGCACGCGCAGACCCTGTCGCTACTCGCTATTCAGCGCTGCACACCCAACTTGCCGTTTCAGCTCGTAACTCCGGGCCGCACTTTCCTCAAGCGCGGTCCCCTGCTGCAGGTCGTGGGCTCCAGGCCGCACGAGCGCGAGTTCCTGCTCTTCTCGGACTGTCTTGTCTGGATCTGCAGTGCGGATAAGGCTGAGGAGGCTGACCGCTCGAGCAAGTGGGAGATGCTCCAGCGCGAGTCAAGCTTCAACGGCACGCAGCACACCGAGACCCCGCCGCTACAGCGCACGCGGAGTAAGAGTGATGCGGACTTACTGCACACGCCGGTGAAGAAGCGGGATTCGATCATCCGGCTGAAACTCGGTAACTCGAGGAAGAAGCGGCAATCGAGTGCTGGTGGAGACGAGAAGTGGGTGTACAAAGGCCACATTGATCTGGTCGATGTGGAAGTCGTAGTTGGCGCTCCACGAGAAGGTGGCGAACAGAGGCGACTCGAGATCCTGAGTCCTAGGAAATCGTTCGCGTTGTATGCGGGTAAGTCTACTTTACAATGATGCGAAGGAGGATAGTACTGACGCGTTATTTCGGTTAAAGCTTCCGAAGAGGAACGTAACGAATGGAGTACAGCCATTCGCAACGCGAAAGCATCGTTACTCATCTCGCTGAACGTCATGCATCCTAATTCTACATTGACGTCTTCTGCGTCCACTAATCACCTACGACACGCGCTTCAGGCTCTACCGTACTCTCCGGAGGAGGAGAGTTACAAGCCGAAGAGGGGCAAGGTCGAACATTTCGTCCCAGCGATCTGGATACCGGACAGCAAGACCGAGAGCTGTATGCGGTGTGGCAGACCCTTTGGCTGGAGGAGACGCAGGCATCACTGTCGGCTGTGCGGGCGCTGTGTCTGCTCAACCTGCTCTACAAAGGTGAGACATGCGTTCTGTCACAAGCGGCCACATCGTACTGATAGCCCTGTCTTGTCAGACGTTTGTGATCCGCGATGCGAACGCGAAGGGAAGTCTAAAGTCTGCGCGTGCCTGTGATGCGTGTTATGACACTGTGTTCCCCATCATGGCGACTGAGCCAGAGACGAACGCTGCTACAGCCACGATCTCACATCTGACGCTGTCAGGCTTGAGGTCTATGCCGTCTCTTTTGTTGAACCACAACCTCCAACCCTCTCCATCTATGCTTATGGCAGTCGACCTGGACTCGGAGTCACGGCGCCCGTTATCGCGCGCCGATATGATGCATGCATCTGCCGATGTCCCCGATGGAGGTATGCCCGCCCTCCGCATCAGGCCTCCCTCGCGCCCGAGGAGCTACATCCAAATATTGGAGGACTTCAACACGCGTGGCAAAGGCGACTCTCTGGACAGCCCCAGCACATCGCGGTTCAGCGGACGTGCAGACGATCGGTCGTTCGTGCTGGACGAGCGGGAGGAGGACGAGCAGCACGTACGCGAGGAGGCGGCGAGCAATAAGAGCGGGACGTTGCTCACCGTCGGCGAGCTCGTGAGCTCGTCGCCTGACCAGCTGAGCCCAAGTCCGAGCATCAGCATCAGTCCGCCGCCCAGCCCGCCCAGCCCCGGGCGCAAGGAGGACACCGTCCGGCGACGCATGCGCTTCTCGCTGCCCGCAGTCGCGATCCACACGTCGCCTGTCACGGCGCGGACGAGCATGATCGGCGAGGGGAAGTCGAAGCGTTGGTCTCTGGTCCTCGGCAACTGGAAGACCGGCTCCCACGCGAGCGACTTGGGAGAGAGCGGCAGGTCGGGGGCCGCCGCGGGGAAGCTGAGTGAGCTGCTGGGAAGACACAGCAAGAGCTCGCCGTCATCTGCATGATCTAATTCACGAAGGCTTGTTTCAACGCATCACCGGGACTATCATATACATCCATCCCAACGTCTCTCTGCATATGGATCACACGTCACACCTCCATGCTCATCTGAATCGATCGCCGACCATCACGTTCTCTTTGTATCTTGCACAACCATACACACAATCTAATCGTGTTTTCTGTGTAATATTGACCGTTCATAGATATGCTATAGATACGAATGGCTGTTCCCGTTCTACGACACTGCGGCATTTGGCAAGAAACTTCATACTCCAGGGTGCTCATAGCGAGGCGGCGCTTCCTCGTCGCCACCATGACCTCTGACCGCGAGTCTAGCTAGAACGCTGTTCAGCCGCGCGATTGCTTGCGGCAAGGCGACTGCGTCGTCTGCATCCTCGTCTTGCTCGTGTTCAGACTGTGCGGGTTGAGTTGAACTCGAGGCGGGTAGGTCTCCTGCATTGCTTAGCGAAGGCGCCACAGGGAGCGTCTTCGGCCTCGAGGATCTGCAGGAAAGATGTTCAGGAGGAACACACGTTGTGGACTAAGAATACTGACAACTCTGACATGGACGCCCCCGGTGGCGACAGAGGGTATGGGTCGACTGCTGATGCCAGGTATTCCGTTTCAGGCAGAGACGGCTCCGCTCGTGTTCTGCGGCGCCTCATAATGAAGAAGACGGCCAAGACAGCGACGATAGCGACAAATGCGACCGAGCCAACGGTTGCGCCGACGATTACTGGTACCTGGGACTTCGGCTTGTATTCTGCGTAGGACAAGGTGGGAACACCCGAACCGCTTGTTGAAGACACGGAACTTGGGCTGGATGCTGTCAACGATGACGACGACGACGATGGTGGAATACTAGGGATTCCATGGCGGTGAGTGACTTGCCATAGGTATCGCGAAATCTACGGTCTCGCTCACCTATCTGCAGTCGCCATTGCGAACGCGACATTGAGCACGTCCAACGCCGCCATTTGTCCTGTGGGGTCGATAGGTGTGGTCGCCGGGGGTCCTTCCCAATTCACGTTGTACAGGTTTCTCCCTGGTGTAGAAGCGCGAGTCAAGAGCGCGTTATACTGTACTCCACCGTTAGAAGAAGCCGGCGGTTACATGGTACTGGAGGCGGTCATGCTTGCCTGGACGTAAAGATAGCTCTGAATGTACTTCGCACTAGCGGATGTTGGGTCCATCCGCAACCAAGCTTCATGTAGACCGCGAATCCAAATGGCTGTATGGCTTACGATCAGCGTGGGGGTATATGTGCTTCTTTGACCACCAACCTTTGAGGCCCTTGGTCACGCGATCACTGACATTATTGCCTGGGACCAAAGTGAGCCTTGGATAAATACTGTTCACTCGAGCATACCTTCAATGACGATACCATCTGCAGGGTTGGTCCATTGTGCGAAAGGGACGGCTGTGGAAATCAGATTGTTCAAGCTATCCGCAGCATAATTAGAATAGATCGACGCGACATCATGAAATTGGCATACAACGGCGTCCATGTACTGTTCTTAGCTGCGAGAATGCTGAGCCCCCATATAGTAAATCCAGTGCCGTAAGTTGTCGGCGAAATATCGTCGAAGAAGGAACAGCTGGACAGCATGAAAGTATCCTTGATAATCCCAGTGGTTGGGAAGTACATATGAGCTTGTATGAATTCGGCTGCTGATTCCGCAGCGGTGGCGTACTTGGCATCGCCAGTGATATCTAACAGAGAGGCAGATAAACTGAGAACCGAGGTTGAGCATAGCGTGACAAATCAAGAGCAGCAAACATCTTACGCCATAAATCCCCTGCGACTGATCAGATGGGGTTTGACGCCAAAATGATCGCACTCACCCTACTGTCTCGATATCTACACGTTTTCCCGGATTTTCTGGCTGCAAGAACGAATCTTTGGGATACTAGCGAAAATGAGAACGACGCGTCCAAAGAAAAAGAACGGAGTTCGACTTACGGCAAATACACCGCCAGCTACAGTTGCTGCAGTCAACGGTTTCGTCAGTCGATACACATCTGAAGACAGTGGGTTAAACACACAGCCATTACAGCTTGAGGGAATGGTGGTGTTCTCAACCGCCGAGAATCCCTTCTTTGCGTCACTCGGCTGAATCTGGTATTGACTTATTTGTTGCCACATTTGCTGTGCGTAGCCCATGGTTCTCGAGTCATTGTAAGCTTGAGAGGCTGTTAAAGCCGCAAGACCCCATGCCCTTTGTCGACAGACAGTCGAGTCGTCAGCACAGCCTCGGCCCCGACTGCATCCGGACTTACATTGGGTCTGAATTATGTGTCTACGTAAGTACGATAGATCAGTGATGAGAAAACTTGCTCAGTGGAAACGCACCCTTCGACGTTGTCGCTTGTCAGCTACGTTAAATCGCATATCGTGCATGCTCACTCACGTTGAGATCGTAGGGTTGAGCGCGAATACCGTGTTCAAACTATTGATGACGACATCCTTGAAGGTCAAGTTTCCGGACAAGGAATCTGTGCGGGAAATGGCGGCCAGCAGATAAGCGTTTTGGTCACCCAGGTTGACCAGAGCTGTATGTGTAGGTCAGTCACTGGCACATGCATACGAAAAAGTGACAGTACCGTCTATCTGTCCCGACGTGTCATTGAACAAGTTAAGGAGGGTGTCCACGAGAGCCGATGCATAACCCTCCCTCACTATCCGAGGGACAGATGAGTTCGTTTGCTGTCAATGTCGTCCCGGTGAGCACGGCAGCAGCGCACACGAGCAGAAAGATGGACTCAACTTGCCAGTTGGACGGGATTGAGAACGTCTGTCCGGCGACTGCCCCACACATAAAAGGCACAGTGAAGCACTGTGTTTTCAGCATGACTAAAGACGTGCCGTAGTAATAGGGTAGAACAATGAACGAACAGTCGACAGAGGAAGTTTGGGACTGTTGTCAATATCAAGCATCGTGCAGCCGAACCCGCCAACTCGTCACCTGCTTCTGCTGATACATACACCTCGAAGGAAGTACTTTCACCATCAGTCGGATAACAGGGCGACGGGTATACGATCAGACGTGGACAGAGAGAGGCGGTGCTGTCTTGGTTGTGCATCACAATGCACCCGACTATGTGAGAGAATGGCGGTAACGACATTGTACCTCATTGCACTAGCCATAAGGAGGCTATGCGAACGCATGCGTGCTGCCGGAACTTCCGAAACAGTCGTTTGGGTGTCGTGATGAGCCGCGGCGCTCCCTGGTTGAAGCCAGGTCTGGCTCAGGCTATCCTACAAAGACTAGAGTCGTTGATCCGCGATGGCGGAAGGATGGGGTTAGCTTCGCATGCATATTGAGACGATACGGTTGAAGGAAGGTGAACGCTTCGTTTATGGTCCGCAAGGCACTGCAACGAATGACCGACAGATCCTATAACTACTATCCGTGTGTCAACGACCAGATGCAATAAACCAAGACAGTAAAAGAATCCTGGCGTACCTCAGGACTACTGACCCCGATCAACTATGACTCCAAGAACTTATTTCGTGGTTAAACAAGTGAATTCTGAGATGTGACGCAGTGAGGATTGTTGTGTCACCGTGACAAACGGAGAAAAATGGCGGGATTGACAGTCGAGCTTGATATATAATACCTTCACAAGATCCAACTACCAATAGGCGTGATGCACTTTCATAATAGCAGCTGAACGCCAGGTTTCGCTAGAAAAGAATGGATGTACCAGCAGATAAGGTTGTGTGACATCGGAACGTCGTTGGGATAACAAAGGCTGGAGATCTACTCGTAGCGAGGTGGTGCCTCTTCGTCACTTGGTCCGTGCCTTGGAGCCAACCTTTCCAAGACGCTGTTTAGTCGCGCTATTGCCTGTGGCAGGGCGGCGGAGTCGACGATATGAGGTTCCGATTGTGCACTCTCGGACTCGGGAGCTTGAGAAGAATTGGATGGAACGTCCCCAGTGTTGCTTAATGATGGTGTGAATTGCGTGAACTGCGACCCTTTCCCCGGTCTTGAATTTGATGACCTAAACGGGCAACGGATTATTGAACTGTACGTGAGTCCGAGTTGGCCCACACTTACAGCTCTGACATTGGCTGTTGCGCCGCCTGGTAAGGTTCTGGAGGAGCGACCGTGAGATCGCGATATTCCGATTCGGAGAGTATAGATTCCCTCTTTTTTGCCTGTTGTCGTCTCCTTCTTAATAACAAGACCAGACCTAGCAGCACGATAGCAACACCAGCGATGCTGCCCACAGTCGCTCCGACAATCGTGGGTATTTTCGACTTTGACGCTGGGGTCGGGGTCGGGGTTGCTGTCTGGGTGGCGCCGTCTGCAGTCGGGGAAGGAGGGCTTGACGGTGAACCACTGGGAATCCGTCAGCAATGAATATGGATCTGTACCAATAAGGGCGGCTCATGTACTAACCCGTTCGTGCTCGGTTCCATCGCGAAGGCAGAATTTAGGACGTCCAAGGCTGCCATTTGACCTACAGGATCAACTGGTGTGGTTGCAGCTGGCCCCTCCCAATTGATATTGTACAGGTTGGTCCCTGGCGTGGAGGCATGCGATAGCAGGGCGTTATACTAGTATCGAAGATCAGAGTGCGGATCTCATATGACCACAAGGGGATTAACCTGGACGAGAAGATACGCCTCTAAGTACTTCGCAACATCGGAGGTCGGGTCCATGCGCGACCAAGCTTCATGCAGACCGCGTATCCAAACGGCTGCACACATACGTTCAGTAGACTGTGAAGAAGTGCAGCGCCTGAAACACACCTTTGAGGCCTTTCAATCCACGGTCATTACTGCTGTTGCCTGCAAGCGTTATGGGTGAACCAGCGAGAAGTAGTGCTCTCCAACGAGCGCACCTTCAGTGACAACCCCGTCTGCTGGATTCGTCCATTGCGAGAATTGAACACTCGTGGAAATGAGGGTGTTGAGACTGAAATACACGGTAGTCGTAAGTCTCGTTGTCAGCTGTAATGAGGCCCGAAAGACATACAAAGGTGTCCAACTACTGTTTTTCGTGGAGAGAACACTTAAACCCCATATTGTAAATCCAGAGCCGTATGTTGTGGGCGGGATGCCAGTGGTGAATGCACACCCAGTCAACTTGAAGCTATCCTGGATTATACCTTGATTCGAGGTATACAGGTGATTTTGTATAAACTCGGCCGCTAGCTCAGCAGCGGAAAGATACTTGCTGTCGTTGCTGGTTTCGTATAGGTGAGCCGATAAACTGAGAAGGTGATGAATGAGCCCGTGGTCCGTTCGAGACAAGGGTTACTGCGTACGCCATGAAAGCTCTCCAGGAGTGTTAAAATACAGTCACATTCAGGAAAAAGCACAACATACCCCACGGTCTCAATGTCCACACGCAGGCCTGGATTTTCTGGTTGTAGAAACGAAGTGGGCGGATACTTGGGCAATTAGGGCGCGTGACGGTGTATCGGGTGACACAGCATGACTCACCGCGAATACGCCTCCCGCTACTGAGGCTGCAAATATCATGGTTGTGAATAGAAACGCACCCCAAGACAACTGTTAGACGTACTCCCGTTACAAGTTGAAGGTATTGTAGCGTTCTCTGGCGCGGAGAAGCCATTCGCCGCATCGCTGGGCTGAATCTGATATTGAATGGTTTGCGCCCACATCTGCTGTGCGTAGGTCAAGGGCGCGGAACTATTGTATGCCATGTAGGCAGTCATCGCAGCCAATCCCCATGCCCTGATAAACGGGAGATCAATTCGTCGGCTTCCGCATATTGTAAAGGAGCTTACATAGGATCCGAATTGTGAGTCTGCAAAGGTATATCGTCAGTTAGTGCTTCGAACATTGGTATGCACTCACACTATCAGCAAATTTCACCGTCAGACAACGAAACAGCCATTACTAAATAACGAGTTACTTACGTCGAAATGGTCGGATTGCGTTGGAAGACAGTGTTCATATTGCCAACTACCAGGTCTTTGAAAGTAGTATTTCCGGAGAGGTAATCGGTGCGAGCAATGGCGGCTAAAAGATATGCGGACTGGTCACCGAGGCCTGCTAGCACTGTGAACAGTCTTTAGGTTAGAAGGGTGCCCATTTCTGTGAGTATTTGGGTACCTGCCATCGATTTGCCCAGTTGAAGCGTTGAAAAGGTCTGACACCGAGTTTACGACGGCAGCTGCAGAGCCCTCTCTGACAACACGAGGTATCGTAGAGTTTGTACCCTAGAGGAGGTAAGTTCAAGTGGTCTAAAAGCAAGTAGGATTCACTCAACTTGCCAGTCAGAAGGGATTGAGAAAGACTGAGCCACGACGCCGGAGCACAACAGAGTATTGAAGAAGAAAATTCTGCCCAGCATTTCAGTCACCGTCCCACCGTGGGGAGGAAAATAAAGCGTAACAGGAACACCGTGCGAGTACGCCCTTCACCTTTTAGCGTCGGGAGGCAACATTGGGATCAATTGATCTCTTGACATCGAATCCCGTTTATGGAGCACAGGCTGTCTGACAGGGAGGCCTAGAGAAACTGCGATCTGATCAGATGCTGTGTCTACGCTGCAATGTAAACTTGTCAGTTCAGGTTCACACAGTAATGAGAAGGAGGCGCGACTGGTGCGTACATGTTGCGTTCGCCTCCTGCACCTGATCTGTGCCATGCCTATGACTACCCTCAGTCAGACATCATTAGGCAAATTGAGTCCAGGTGCTCACGTACACATCTAGCAAGGGACCCGACCCTCCAACGACGTGAAGTCTAGTCTCTATCAGTGCTGTGGCGCAAAGTTGACGCGCGCACAGACCACGCACAGGTTGGGCGCACAAATGGATCGCGAATGCGGCACTTCATTAGTCGCACATGCCCAGTATATCATCCTCTACTAAAAACAATCAGCGCGCTATACGGAGCCTGATGGAACATTGCAGCGCCACGAGAGAACTCACTGGTTACCATTAACATTCGTGTCTTGTGATCACGATTCAAACAAGCTATGCCTAGTGGCTTTAGTAGAGTAGGACGTCGACAGACCTAATGGTAACCTGCACCTTCCGCATGGCGGTGAGCACAAATGAAACTTTTTCCTCCGGCTGGCTGGGTAGAAGCCTCTGCGAGAACAAATATCGACAAGAGCAAGCTATTAAAATAATAAGAATTCCAGGATTATGAGTCTGTCCACTTCCCGTCAATACGATATCGCCGATCTGCCCGGCTTCAACAGCATCTTAGATACGTCTCCAGAGGATTCTGAAGACAACCAGGCTATTGACAGATGACGATAGTGATTGATGACGCTCGTCTGCTGGGTTGATACCAAAGGTAAAAGGGCGAGTTGCCATCTCCACGAAGCGGAAACGTGGTGTCGTAAAAGGCCATCCAATAATTCAACAGCTGCATTGAGAATATGAGGGTGGCCTGACTGCTTTGAATGCACCCGATATCACGCCGAAGAGACTCATATTGAGCTGGACTGATCGACAAATTGCAGATTTCGCGAATATAGTGGGAGAGCGGGTGGAAGAATCCTGTATAATACGAATGCGTGAGGGCCAGCGAGACGATGATACCTCCCAATATTACCTGTAGTGTAAGATGGATGTTCGACGTGACCGTCGCGAGTCTTCGGACAGGTCGCTTCTCTTGATGAAGCAAAAGCGCGTAGTTTGCTCTGTCTTTCCTCTGAAGACGTGCTTTCTCGCAGAGAACTGATGATAAGATAGGAAGCTGCAACGCGTGAACTATTAAGTAGATCTATGGCAGGATGGGAGTTGTAAAGAAAGAGTCGCTGCACTGGAGCTGCAACAAGTGAGCGCCCGTCGGTATTTGGCCCAAGTTGGCGAAGCGTCGGCTCTCATCCTACCCTCATCACCTGCAAGTATCACCATGGCTGAAGTTGCGGCACCCCCTCCTCTCAACGGCGCCCCTCTTGCTGCCCCGCCGGCTGTGGCAGATGGATCTATTCAGGGACCCGTTGCAGCCCCAGTACCTGTATCAGCGGAAGAGGCGGCAGTTGCTGCACCTGAACCTGCACCTGTAGAAGAAGTCGTCTCAGAAACACTCTACATTCAGAACCTCAATGAGAGAGTGAAGATTCCGGTGCTCAAAGCTAGCTTGCGCGGTCTGTTCAAGTCATACGGGGAGGTCCTGGACGTAGTTGCACACTCGAACTTGCGCATGCGCGGGCAGGCGTTCGTGTCGTTCGAGTCGCCCGAGATCGCGAAGAAGGCGTTGAAGGAGGTCCGGGGATTCCCTCTGTATTCGAAGCCTATGGTGCGTGGCCCGTTGCATTCATACCAATGCCGTTCGTGCTGACTTTTAATGTGCAGCAAATATCTTTCGCGAAGACACGCTCGGATGCTGTGGTCAGGAAACTGGACGGTGCAAATTTCGACACCCACAAAGCGCGGAGATCAGAACACAAGAGTACGTTCAAGCTGCCATGACATATGGCGGATGCTCACTCTCTGTGTAGAAGCGACCCGATACACGAATCCCATCAAGCGGAAGTTCCGCCAGAAGATGCTGGCAGCGGAGGGTACGTGTTATGCTCTATGTTCACCAATAATCTTCACGAACTTGCTTGCACAGTGGACGGCGCAGGTGCTGCACCGGCGGCCAGGCGTCCGAACGTCCAGATGCCGGACGAATATCTACCTCCCAACAAGATTCTGTTCCTGCAGAATCTGCCCGAGAGCGTCACCAAAGACCAGCTCATGGGTCTCTTCTCTCAGTATGTATCTATTGCTTATACGGAAGCATCGTTAAAGCTGATCCCATGTTGTTGCGACTCAGATACCCCAACTTGTACGAGGTTCGTCTTATTCCGACGAAGAAGGATATCGCCTTCGTGGAATACATGGACGAGGGAAGTGCAACGGTTGCCAAAGACGCATTGCACAATTACAAGCTGGACGGCGAGAACAAAATCAAAGTGAGTTATTCGTCGACTCTATCTAGATCTACATCTCATGTTACGCTCCTTCACAGATTACCTTCGCCAGGAAGTGACCCCCCGCTATCTCCGGTCCCTTTATCATCTCGGTGTACTGTATACTAGTAGTCTTGTACCACTACCGGCCTGTACTCAACTACAATTTACACGCTGGATGGTCACGAACGACGGCATGTTTTGCAAGGACCCCTATATTCGCCCGTGCATGTCTCGGAAGAGTCTGCCCCTTCAAACTACCTTGCTTGCATCCTTCATGAACGGCAGTTAGGCTCTCGAGGCAGGACGCGCAGTACTCACACGCCAGAGACAGGCAGAAACCCTGAGACGGTCCCGACACTTAGGGTCTGACCGAAGTAGCCACCAATCACCACTCGATCAACTGCCTCCACCAACGTTCGTCCCCTTCTCTCACCCGCACACGACCGCTTTCCCCCATCTCCTCTTCACCCGCTCACACAAGACTCTTCATCCATATCGATAACGCGAGCGCGAATAGCTTCTGATGTCGAAGAAGGACCAGCCCGTGGAAGAGCCTGAGGTCGATGAGGAGGACGAGGAGAGCGACGTTTACGATGACATCGAGGTGAGGATGCGCGTCGCGTCTGTGCGGCGAGCAGCTCGGACACGTTCGGGTTGCCCAGGGTCTCTCTAGGACCGTTGCTGACACCACTTCCCCTTCTTAATCTGTGCTGGTGTGCTATGTTCGCCCCTGGCGTGACAGGAAGAGGAGGAAGAGGAGGCCGTTGGGAATGAAGTCATAGTAGAAGGCGAAGATGAAGCAGCTGAACCTGTACGTACCTCCTTGATTTTTATCGTTCGAGCACGTCTCAATGTATTTCTATGTCCTTTGCGACGACAGGCTGAGAAGGGCTCGAGTCTGACGGCTCTCTTGTTAGGAGGAGGCGATGTACGTTTCGCGCCCGTTTTGCTCGTTCTTCGCGTTTTCTGATGCATGCTATCGACGTCTTCGTTGCTCCATCAGGGCGGCGAAGAAGACGAGGAAGATGAAGACGAGGAGGAGGAAGAGGACGATGAGGACGATGAGTACAAGCCAGAGGGGATCACAGGACCCGCTACATCTTCGTCCGCGGTTGCACCCCCGCCTCCCATTGCGCGCAAGAGGTCTAGGGCTGAAGCTGAAGAGGACGAACAGGAGGAGGAAGACATATCTGGCGATTACGGAGAATTCGAGGAGAATAGCGAGACGGTGAAGAAGAAAGCGCGTGCCGCCGCGGAAGACGACGAGGACGACTAGATCGCGCTCTCTGGTTTACCATGTCAGGCGAGAACTTTTTATTCATTATTATTGAAAGTCATAAGGACGTCCTTGTACGCCTATATTGTACGATTGTAGTTGTATTGCGAAAGTTGATAGAGACTGGAAATTTGGAGTTTTGATGGCGGGATTGCTTACTTGGGAAAACGCGTCGGGATTTGGGCGTCGACGCGTTGTCGAACCGTGAACTCGAAGCCATCACATTGACGAGATTTAACACATCATAGCACTACTCAACACGGGAAGGTAACTTGCGAGGCCACGTCGAATGACAATCTAGTAGTACTACTTACGCTCCACCAGCCAATTGTATCTGTCAATACTGGCCAAACATACCCAAACAGTATGAAGACTGACGGCGGGATCGCTGTCGGGATTTGGGCGTCTGCATATTTGTCCTTGACCATCAACTTGAACAGCCTTGAACTTGCGCTGCTTTCTTGTAAATCCCATTGTAATTTTCCCGACGTACAAAGCAACATCGCAATGTAGCGGGGGATGCAACGCCGTAGCGTTATTCTTACAGGCTTGGCAGAGGAGCCAAGCCAAGCTTGAGCCAATGGATTTGTACCGGCGACGCTTCAACCCTTCCGTGCTCTCCAACCATGCCGGTGAGGATAACTGACGGTGTTCGCGTCATTTGGCTATATCTCGACTGAAATGGACAGCCTTGAAGTATCTTGTGTTACAGAGTCGACATCACCGAGATGGTGTAGGAGATGGTTGGATAGCCCGCCGGGCTCTCGTCGTTGCGGTCGACGCGTCGGATCACGCATTGGTTCCGACGGTTTGAACGCGGCGTACAGGCTCTTCGGCTCTTCTAAGGGACACAGACGTACCTTGACGTTCAGCGATGCATGATGCTTGATGTGGCTAACGTGCGTGTCGCGGTGCGTACCTGGTCTCGGTAGATGCAGTTTAGTCTAGGTACGTCTGTCGGTGCTGCACAATGACCTGTGCTGATTTATCTTAGCAGCGACATGAAGTCTGTCCGGTCGGACGTTGTGTTCAATGCTGGGCACCCTATCCAAGCTTAAAAGCAAGTTGACCAAAGTGAAGCGTCATTCTCATCTCTCCCCCAGAAATCTGGAAGCCCCCAGAAATCTGCAATCCACTTCAGCAGACGTACCTCTTACACATATGTCTACTACTACTACGACGACAGCAGTTCCGGGCGCTGTCACAAATGGCACTCCCGTGAATGGAAATGTCGCGAACCCTCAGTCCAATTCTAGCGCTAACACGACCACCAATACCTCCTCCACTCCAAATGGGACTGCGGAGGATGACAGCTGGTTCCAACGCACCTGTGCAGACCTCAGCGAGAGGAAGGTGGCGGATGTTGGTGATCCCAACGCTGTCATGAATGCAGTTGTCGCCAAGTCCTCTTTACTATGGGATAACAAATCGGTACGCACATTGCCTCACTGAGCTATGTATCTTTTCTCATTTGTTTTTGACCGCACGCAGACAATTACGTACTGTTATCTCAAAGGCCCTAACCAAGGCAACGATGTGCAGCATGCGAAAGTCGACGCGACAATTCAAGAATGGCAGCTCTACGCTAACATCATATTTCACAAGACCGACGACCAGAACGCAACGCTCCGTATCACGTTCGACAAGACGACAGGTTCGTGGTCGTACGTTGGCAAACAAGTCACCAGTGTCGCTGCTGGCTCTCCTACGATGAACCTCGGTTGGATCGACGATGAGTCAACTACGCTCCAAGCCTCAGACAAGGGCACCATCTTGCATGAGTTTGGACATGTACTCGGGCTTCAGCACGAGCACCAGTCCCCCGCTCGTGGAGATACATTGACTTTAAACGAGGACGGTAAGTTAATTTCTGGTCGTCAACGTATATTTTTCCAGTTAACAATGACTTCTTTAGCTGTTTACACGTATTATGAAAGGACACAGAACTGGTCTCCTGCCCTAGTCAAGGAGGAGATCATCGACGTCTACAATACTAGCGACGTCAGCAATTATTCTAAGCTCGATCTCACTTCTATCATGATGTGAGCACGCGTTATGCTTTGATCTTGTCGAGGTCATCCGTCTGATCGGGTTATCTGTAGGTACTACATGCCAGCGGAGATGAACGAACAGCATATCGACGTACCTCCCAACAACGCGTTGTCAGATCTCGACAAGGCTTACATGTGTATCAACTACCCGAGGTAATTGCTATTATGAATGAAAAGTCTACCTGTCATGTCTGACGGTTGTATGAACACGTCAGGCACACTCCAAGCCCCGGTGCGTCTGCTTGGACTTTGGAGAATGCCTTGCAAGTCGCAGGCGTCGCTGGAGATGCTAAGGCCAATATTCTGAATGCATTCGCTTCTGACAAGGCCGAGACCGGGAACACGGTTCGCCAACTATTCAGTATCTGGAATGCGGCCTACATGAGCAACTCCTCGACGACCGGCACGTCAGGCGATACGAACGATACAGACCCCAGCCACGCCGTCGACGGCAATACCGACACCGACGCCGACGCCGGCTCCACCGACGCTGACGCTAACTTCTGCGCTGCCCAATCCCCCGATGTCCTCACCTATCTCCCTGCAGACCCGAGCAACGCGCCTGAGGGCGCTGCGCATGCGGTCATCGCCTTTAAGGACGACGTCGATGTCCTCTGGAACCCTGGATACTCCATCAAGTACTACTTCCAGCAGCGCACCACCAGTATTCAGTGCAAGATCGACTTCTTCACTACGATGCTTAATCAGTTCCTTGGTGGGAACGTCAACATCACATTCACAGAAGTTGTTAAGGCGAGGGACGCAGATTTACGTATCTGGTTCGAGCCAGGTACAAGCTCCAGGGAGAGCTGGTCTGTGTTGGGTATGAATTGTGGTACATACCTCAATACTAAACCGGACAAGATCGGAGGGGATAAGGACACAAATTTCTATCTCAACCTACCGAACAACCCGAAATATCTCATGGAACCTGCCGACGGGGGTCAGGGTCCAGTACAGCTCAGGCTCGCGAAACGCAGCGTCCTGCACGAATTAGGGCACGTCTTCGGTATGATCCACGAACACGAGTCACCCGCGACCGAAACTTCCAATAAGCCCGACGAGAGGTCGGCTATTTGGACGGCCTTCGACCCCGAATCCATCATGGTTTATCCAACTAAACCGTACGTCGACGGGACACAACCGACGGTGACCAGGATGATCTGGAGACTATCAAATACGGACAGGGTCATGCTCAGAGTGCGTAAGACATCGATGTTATCACGTGCGGTACGACTGATGCTTGATGCAGGCCATGTACCCTTTTGCCAATGATGTGGGCTTGGAAGCGGCTCTCACGGCGCTGGGCTTCGAGTATCCCGATCGCCAGACTTTATTGGGGCTATATAACGCGTCCTTCAACGCAGCCGGGGTCTTCGACGCCACTGCAATTCAAGCATATCGGAATGAGGTTGGTGAGGTACTGCGCAGTTTTATCCCTGCTCTAGCGACTCCGTCGCGAGACATCGACGCGCCAGGAGCACCGGCGGGGACGGGGGCGGACACCGGACTTCCTCCCTCCACAGGAAACTTCCTCGATACTCTCGCTGCGTCGCTCAAGAAGTTTTTCTCCCCAGGCGGCGGTCAGATCTTCGCCCTCCAGTTTCCGGGTCGCTTCTTGCAGATCAGCGAGTACGCATGGGACACCACTGCAGCGGGTATCTATGGGCAATTCATCAAGCCCACCGCCGTCAACGAGAGCGAGTTCAGACTTGTGGACCAGTTGTACGACGTGGACACAGTGGTTGGTGGTCCGAACGGCGTATCATTGTCGCAGGTGTACGAGCAGCTGCTCAACAACCTCGTACCTGTCATCTCGAATACAGGTCTAGCGAAGCAGCAGGACCAAATTCGGCAGTGGCTCCTCCGAGACGTCAAGACGTCTCCGTGGGTCCAGCAGCTCATCGAGGCGCAGCACGGCAACACGCCTGCTGCATCGTCACCCACCCCAGTCATAACCAATAACACCTCCGCTGCCAATGACGCTAAGCCGCAGTTCGCGATTTCCAACAAGCTCACAGAGACCAACACCGTAAATCGCATGGAGCTGAGCAACGCGCTCATGCAGGAGTATCTCCAAGCGAAGCAGGCTTGGGAGGTGGAGCGCGACCAGATGATCCAGCAGGCCCTGCAGCTGCAGTTGGGGTCTGCGGAGTCTGTTTCCGCCCTCAACGACCTCACTCGGAAGCTTGCCCACACTACAGCGGCTCGCGAAGCCCAACTCGCTTCGAAGTATTCGGACGCCGTCGTACGCGGCTACTCGCACAATGTACGCGAGTATGTCGGCTTCCTTGACGTGAAGAGTCCTGCGGAGTCTCTCCAGGACGCGAAGGATTCGCTTCGGGAGGCAGCCGCTAGCTCCTTGGACGGCAGTCTGCGGGTCTTCCCCGTGCAGATGACACCTATCGATTGGTTCGAAGGTCTCTCCACCTCCTTCACGTTGGAAGACTTGACGTCGGACCCCGCCCTCATCGAGCAGCAGATCGACGCGAAGTCGCAGCAGCTGGACGTTCTCAACTCACAGCTCGTAGCGCTTCAGTTCGGTACGAAAGGGAACGCGGAAGCCCTGGAGAAGCAAGTGGAAGCCGCCCAGCAAGATCTAGACGATGCGCAGTCAGTCCTTGCGAACACGTACAGCAGCAACGTCATCGCGATGGCCAAAACGTGTATTGACGCGTACGGCAAAGTCGACTCTGAACAGCTCAGCGGTGTTGGCAAGAAACTGAAGATCGCAGACGCAGCTCTCACACAGCTGCAAACGGACATGCAGAAGACCGCCGACGCGCAGAAGGCCTTGACTAGCGCATCTCGTGCGCTCTCGCAAGCTCTCGCGGCCTCAGCTCTGGCTAAGGCAACAGACACCCAGCAGCAGCAAGAGCAGATTCGCCTACAGATCGCTTCCATCACTTCAGATCTCAACGAACTCACGACCCGCTACCAAGCTCTCAATAACACGGGAGCGCGACCGGTGGCTGCTCCAACGGACAACAGCGTCGACATCTACGACGTGCTCACATCGACGAATGACACGTCTGGCGGAAGCCGCTGGCAGGAGTTCACGATGCATCACATGGTCGAGAGCGACTACTCCGCGCAGAACGATCAGTCTCAGGCGAGCTCGTCTGCTTGGAACTGCAATCTCTGGATCTTCTCGACGTCCGGGGGCTCGTCAGACAGCAGCGCGTCGGCGTCTTCGTTGACGATGAAGTCCAAGAACGAAGTGTGGGTCGGCTTCCGCGCAACAATGGTCACCGTCGACCGCGCGGGCTGGTTCCAGCCACAGTTCTTCAAGCAGTCCGGAGCGTACTACCACATCAACCCGAAGACGTCATGGTCCAAGTGGCCAGAGAACATCACGACTATGGACCAGTTGAAAGACGCCGGCAAAAATGCCTTCCAAGAGATCAACAAGAGCCTCCTTCCTGCATACCCGATCGGGTTCATTATCGCGAAGGTTCGTCGGTGATCGGGTGGCGCGTCAGGGGCCCTGCTGATCTACATAACCTGCAGGATATTACGATCAAGATCAAGTTCGATTCTTCCATGGACACGACCGCGAAGTCGAACATGGCGAAGAGCGCCGCGGCGTCGGGCGGTGTGCTTTGCTTCTCGTACAGTTCCAGTAGCTCCGAGTCCAAGAGCGACAACTACCATAACTACACGGCGTGCTCGGACGGCTGCATCATCAGAATCCCCGGCCCCCAGGTATGCCCGACTCGGGGATGTGGCGCGGACCGTGCTGATGGCTAAAATATTCGCAGATCCTGGGATACATCATGCAGCTCACGGAGAACGACGAGACGCAGGACATGCCGGACAAGCTGCCTGATGACTTCTTCATCCCTGACGCGGAGTATGATGCAGCCACGGCCGACCTTAATGCACAGTCACACGATGTCACTCAGACGACAGATTCGTCCACAACTGGGTAAGTGTCTTTCACTCGTCATCATAAACCATGACTGAGTCTTTCTCGATAGCACTCAGCCAACAAAGAGCTGAAGCGCAGAGCACGCCTGCACTTCCTCGTCGAAGGCCGACAAGAGCGGTTCTGCCCTGGCAGCAGTGCGATCAAGTCGTATATGTATCGTAATTTGAATGTGCAATAAAATCTACGTGTATGTAATGAAAACAGTGGTACGTTAAAAGCGTTATCGTGATGATCATGATTCATGACCCATGTACCCAAGAAAACCTCAACCCGGAGTTACAGTATAAAGTAAGTTCACCACATATGTGTGGTGCTAGGCGGCTGCTCCCTCACTTGACGCAGCATTGCAATGTTCGATGTCATGCTAGAGAACTAAGAGGGCGAGCGTCAATATCACATCTGGAGGTCTCGTAGTAGACTAATATTAACATACCCCGTTGCCGATGAACACCTGTGCCCGCTCGCCGATGAGCATGTCCATCGTCTGTGAGGTGTATTTCTGCTCCGGTGTGAGCACCATATCGCGGCTCGTCACGATGTGATCCCAGCGATGGGACCTGGCGAGTGCGTGCTTGAGCTCTTTGAGCCACTCGCGGTCGCCGTTCGTCATGATGTAGATGCTGTTCAACCCGTTGGAGCCTGTCGACTTGCGTACGGCCTCGACCTTCTCGATAATCTGGTCGATACTGGGGATGCAGCGGCGGAGGTAGATGTCCATCCTCTCTTCATCGGTGCCCTGTGGCGGCGACCACGGGTCGGGGAACGACGGGAACATGTTGAACGCGTTGAAGCCTGCACCCCAGGTGCAAAGGTTAGGGCAGTGCTGAAGGAAGTCGCCGCGCCGCAAATGAACTGCGAGGAGTCCCGGAAGGGGGGCGTATGGGTCGACGCAGTGTGGGCAAGCAGGCGACGCGACATACGGATCGATAAGCGGCGCAGGGGCGAAGAGATGGCGGTTCGCTTCGAAGGCGGTGTGTGCAGGTGTGCCCCAGCCAAAGAGGCGCAAGACCGGGGAGCGTGAGAGTATCGGCCAGGAAGGTAACATCTCGTGCGGTGCTCCAAACATGCTGAGGCACGACGGTCAACCGCAAGCAATAGCACAAGATCACGATGCTTACAAAGTGTGGAAGATGCCTCCTGAAAAGCGCTCGACCTCGAGGCACGGGTCCTCAATGTCCGCTATGTACTTGAGGTAGACGGAGATGATGTGCTCCGCGGTCGCGCCTTCACCGTGCAGTTTACGCATTTCGTCGGCGCGCATCACGGTGGGATGAGGGCATATCTCGTCCCAATATTCTTTCACTACTGCACGCGGTGCTGTGTCGCCCTGTTCAAACGGGCCGCCGATGATTGGTCCTGGATTATCATATCAGTTCTCTCCATTCAGGCGAGTGAGAAGATGATAAAGGAGGACGTGATGAAGAACCCAGATCTTTGACGCTCGAGCTTCGATGAGGAAGTTCGCTGACTATGACGGCGTCCCAGGATAATCCGATAGTTCTGTACTTTTGAACGAGATGCTAGCCCACGGAGTCTGTGAGTTTCACGCTGAGGCTTATTCACCGTCGCGTGCTGCTCTTCTCCGTAGCTAATAAGCGCATCGATTGACGCGTTTTCAATGCGTCCTGAGCGGGAATTCTGGCCGGAAAGCTGGCGAGAACACGTTTCGTTCCGACGGTTCAGAGAATAACCCACCTGATATCAAAGCCGACAGAGGGATCCGAGACGGTATCTTCTTGCCATTGTAGTCGGCATATTCTGGGCCGTCTCTATCCCAGGTATAATTATCGAATACGTAACTAGAATAAAGAAGTGCGTTGAATATACGTCGCACTCTGTGGAGATCAGTGCTTACGATCGTTTCGCGCGGTACGTTAGTTCTGCGTTCATAATCATGTCTTGCATAAAGTTCCCGAACCCTGATGCTGTGGCACGAACCTGAACACGGCAAGGCTATGTACGAGGTATGATTTACTGACATTGGGTGTGGGACGCGATCCACAAATATTTTCGCCCGTCAGCGAACGGGTTCTTGCGATCGTGGTGTGGAAGGGCGAGTTCCGCATGGTGATATTCTGGGTATAGTGGCGGCAGCGGTTGTTCCTCTTGCTCTGGATCTCTGACGAGCTCTTCGGTCACGCCGCGATAGTTGGCCAGGTAGTAGAATACGAAGAAAGAGCTTGCAACAAGAACGCCAAGTGCAAGGAGGTTATGGCGTCTCTTCAGCCACCGCGTGCGCTGCACGCGACCAGCAGTCGCCCATTCGTAGGTAGGCAGAATGGGTGGATTAGAGCCAACGCTCGACCTGGGATCGTTTCCGTACATGGGTTAGGAGGGTAGTAAAGGAAGAGAGAGGAGGGTGGCGGAAATACCTGCCGGTGCCATTATCTGTGTTTGATGTGGGTCCAACTTAGTGTGAGGCGCTCGAGACGGCAACCTGCCTCGGCACAGCGTGATGCGACCGCCTTCCATCGTCTTCATCGGGCAGCGAACAGACGGGAAACACAGGCCGAAAACGCTTTCGCTTGAGAAAAATGTCCTCTCATACCAAACATGGGCTTACCCGCGACAAATACCCATCTTTTCATCGAACTCAGCACGAGAGGAACGGATGCCAAGCCCACGGGCCAAGCCAGCAACTCGCGCGCGCGATGCCATCATGCTATACCGCCCTCTGATCCCGGTCGTCTCGCCTGGACGACACTGGAAGAAGACACGACATGTGGTCTCGGGATTGTGGTAATAGTGGTGGATGATGGTTTCGAGCAAACATTCGTTCACCTTGTCAATCCAGATTGGGATGCATACTATGATGGCATCTTGCCACAAAGATCTGCGCACTTTCTGCTGTACACGAGCCGTCCTTCACAACTTCAATAACGCGACAGGCTCCAGGATTTCCGTTTGCACACCCTCAGAATATATTTCAACTGCTTCTCAAGGCAATTTCGGTTTGAACGTTGGGTAGAGCACCAAGCGTGCCTAAGTGCTACTCACGATTAGTATTAGTCCGACATCAATGGTCTTTGCATCCTCTGCACAGCACGCATTCGAGACTCTTGGAGAGCAAATGTTGGATTCAGCATTCGAAACCGCAGTCGCCTCGAGCTGAAGCCCATGATCATGACCTTCCGCCAGGCTTCGACACGTATCAAAACACCGGACGATGACCGCAGTGCATGCGCGTCGGCTGCTTCCGATATTCCCGGCGAGAGACTCTACAAAGGCACAAACTCACAATGCTCCCGACGGCACATGTATGTAGTGTTAGAAAGGGTGAATCTAGACTGGAGTGTGGTATCGCATTACACAGGTATTAGTAGCACTAAAGTGAGAGTCCGATCTACCATGTCCGTGTGCTTTCGGGAGGCTGGCCCTTCACCATTCGTAACATAACGATATTAGAGGTCATGCTGGAGAACTGTGAGGAGGCGCGTCAGAAGAATGGAAGCGGGAGGAGAAGAGATGCACGACTTACGCCGTTGCCAACAAACGCCTGTGCCCGCTCTCCGATGAGCATGTCGGTAGCTTGTGCGACATGCTTTTGTTCAGGTGTCCAAGTCAGGTCCCTGCTCGTGGCGATGTGTTCCCACGCGAAAGTGCTGCGCAACGCCACTTTGAGCTCGTTCAACCATTCTTTGTCGCCGTTTGTCATGATGTAGATATTCCGCAGCCCCTCGCCCGCCTCGCCCGCCCTCACCGCTTCAACCTTCTCAACAACTTGGTGAATTGTCGGCAGACATCGCCTCATGTACACGGCCATGCGTTCCTCGTCGGTGCCTGACGGACTGCGCCACGGGTCGAGGAGCTCCGGGAGCTGATTCAACGCGTTAAAATTCGCCCTCCAGTTGCACAAGTTGGGACAGTGCTCGATGAAGTCGCCGCGTCGGAGATGCAGGGCGAGCAGTCCTGGCAGTCGACTGTACGGATCAACGCAATGCGGGCACGCAGCATCAGCGACATATGGCTCAATCAACGGCGCGGGAGAAAATAGGGCGCGATTCGCGTCGAACGCGCTCTGTGCCAAGGCCGACCACCCGAACAGCTTCAATAGTGGCGATTGAGAGAGCGTCGGCCACACAGGGAGCATCTCGTCGCGGTTTCCAAACAGGCTGCAGAGGAAGCGATCAGTCTGCAAATAATGAACGTGTCGCGAAAGAACCCACAAAATGTGAAAGATGATACCGGAGTCGCGGGGGACTTCTACGCACGGGTCCTCAATTTTGTTGATGTAGTCGCGCCACGTTTCCACTATCTTGAGCGCAGATGCGCCGGGACCGTGCATCTCGCGCAACACAGTTCCATTGATGAGCGTGGGATGCGGGCAGATCTTGTCCCAGAATCGCCGGCTCACAGCGAGCGGCGTGCGATCACCGTCCAAGAAGGGTCCGCCGGCGATCGGTCCTGTGAGTAGCTGAGGAACAACTCGAGCAAGCGCATACTTGACAGAAACGAACCTGACACTAGAGCAGTCAGTGGAATCCTGGATGGTATCCACTTGTCATTGAATTTGGAGTACTCGACGCCATACATATCCCAGGTGTAATCGTCGAATACAAATCTGAAAACAAACGCAGTATGGTTTAAGTGTCGGGGTGAACATCTTGAAAGCGACACATTCACGTACGACCTGCCTGTGACATAAGTTAAATGGGCTGTCATAAGCATGTCTTGCATAAAGTTGCCCCATCCAGACCCTACACTCCGTCAATTCCCTGCGTTTTGACGCGTAAAAAGCACTAACATGATGTATGGCTAGCTACCCAGAGGTACTTCTTCCCTCCCGCAAAGGCCTGTTTGATGTCATGTTGCGGAAGGCGTGCTTCCGCTTCTCGCCATTCGGGGTACAGAGGTGGGAGTTCGGCAGGTCCGATGACCTTGAGCACGTACTTTCTTCTCCAGAACTCAGGATGATGGACGAGATAATGGACGATGACTGCGGTGGTGAACGCGACGAAGAGCAGCAACGCGAACACGAGCTGTTTACGGCGCTTCAGGATCCCTAGGATGCCAATGGGTGACGGCTTGCGGCCCGGTACAGCACCCCGCTCGGACGCGGGAAGCAGGTGGTAATCGCCAGGACTGTGGACTGCAGCGTGCGTACGCCCGAGGAACTTGCTGAGCATGCCAGTGGTAGAGGACAAGGACTAAGAACGCCGACATCCTCTTGCTATAGCCGTCTATATGATTGATGCCAATGCGAACGCTCGTCTCTGAGCGCTGAAAAACTTTGATGGGAACGCCTGGGAACGCACAGCCACACTCGAAGACTCGAGCCTGTGGGGACCGATGTCGTCCAGCCCCAGGGACGCGTGAACCGCCGGCCGAGAGGGTCATGTGGCGTGTAGAGCGTCGAATTAAGTCCGCAGATACGGGCAAAAACGCCCTACCCGCACGGCCATCCAGCAGGTAGAAGTAGTGTGAAAACGCGTGCCAAGTTGAAGCAACGAGCGCGAGGGAGGTGCGAGGCTGGTGCGAGGACTGAGATCAGTGAATTTTCTTTTACCCGATTGAATCTGGAAGGATCATCGCGGTCGGAAGCGCTCCCGGCTTCGTCGTACTCGCTCGTACTCGTCAAAGCTCGAATTTCGCTCAAAGCTGGACGAAGAGGAAACGGGACAGGTACTTGTGCCTAGATAATTCTGGTGATTTTAAAGTTTCAATGCCGCATAGGTCCATGAGCCAGAAACTCGGCAACCCGGCAAGAACTTTCACGACCAGAAAAGGCATTAGGCGCCCGTTGCGGGTGGCGTCGACGCCGCCTCGCTGGTTTAGCTCACGTTTTTGTAGCTCACGATACCTGT
Organism: Ceriporiopsis andreanae CBS 279.92; assembly: GCA_001969225.1. Classification (NCBI taxonomy): domain Eukaryota; kingdom Fungi; phylum Basidiomycota; class Agaricomycetes; order Polyporales; family Meruliaceae; genus Ceriporiopsis; species Ceriporiopsis andreanae. The sequence continues at coordinate 45,420 of ALYI01003373.1, forward strand.
GTCTGCAATTTGTCGAGGAGGTGCATAGACAGCGTGACATCCAGAATTATGCACAATGATGCTGATGCTTCGTGGCGCATCTGACACGTAAGGATGATGATTGGCAACACAAAATTAGCGATGACTACTGTAAGTAAATGGATGGTATAATGCATTGTCCTAGGGTATGCAGAAAGCCCTGTGTGAGAGTGTTCATGTGTGTCTGAACCACCTGCGCCACCTAGAACGCCGCTGCGTGTCTTCCTCGCGGACATCGTTTTCGCGGATCACTTTGAGGAATACACTCTCCAAAGTCGCTCGCTCTACTGCGTATTCAGTGAAGCTGGCGTTGGCAGATAACTCCGAGAAGAGATCGGCGAGAGTGAGGCCATTTCCGATGGGAACTTCGAAGCGTGTTGCAACGTCGTCCGCCATTCGGGAGCCAGGTATACGCGTCATAATTTCTTGCGCGCGGACTACATCTTCACGAGTGCGGCATGCGAAGTGAACCTCGTACGTTGCATATCTGCTTGCGAGTTCTTCTGTTGTACCCACGGCTAAAAATCGAGGTCAGGTTTTCGAACGATTTAGAAAGAGTGTCTGATCCTTACCGAGCATGCGTTTCGCAATGATGCCCACCTTCGTGGCGAGCGCAGAGGCCTCTTCCATGGAATCTGTGGAGCTCAAGTAAACCTCGCTCCTGTAAGAGAGATTCTATACATACGGGTTGTGATGATGATTGCTTTGCCCACTGCCACATTCCGCAGGGTATTCCACATGTCGCGCTTCATCTTGGCATCAATGCCAGTAGAGAACTCATCAATAAGAATACACGAGGGATTTCCTAAAGCGTGAGACACATCTCAGTCGGTATGATCACGCTACCTCTGGAGGAGGACGTACCGATGAGCGCAATGGCAAGCGATAATTTACGCTGGTTACCGCCAGACAATTTGCTGGCGAGACGATCGGCATAGGTATGTAGTGATGTGGCGCGCATGAGATGTTCCACGTTGTTGCGCACTTCATCACCACGGTACAGTCCCTTCAGACGACCGTAGATGAGTAGATGCTCGCGGACTGTGAGCTGAGAGTCGATAGCTGTGAATTGTGGACAGACGCCCAGCGACAGACGCGCCGAGCGTGGATGGTGGACGACAGAAATGCCGTTGATGAAGACATCACCGTGGTCAGGGATGATTTCGCCGCCTGCAGACCCAACTTAGCACGACCGTTTCATGACGCTAGTATAGTGAGAACGTACGAATGACGTTGAAAGTCGTTGTCTTTCCAGCGCCGTTTGGACCTAACAACGCGAATATCATGTCCCTTTCGACTCCGAAGCTCACGTCGTCCACAACTCTATTCGGCCCAAAGGCTTTCACTACGTCGAGGACCTTCAGCGCATCATCCGATTCGCTGACCGCCACAGCCTCTTTCTCGACGTCATCTCGAGACGGAGTCGAGGTGCCGGAGTTGTCCTCGTCGCCGGAACGTCTTCTTGTTCTCCGGTTCAGCCAGGTCTTGCGTCGAGGCAAGATTGAACCAGAGTCGACCCAGACGAGGATGCCGAATAGAATGAAGGACTGCACAATGAGATAGAGGATCGGTCCGCCGAACTTCGAAATCTGGCCGAGCTGGGCTGCGGTTGCGATTTCGCCATCCTCGCAGAGTAAGGTGAATAAATTGACGGAGACGAAGGCGGCCCGCAACTATAGTAGGGTGAGTAAGTGGGGACGTCGAAAGGAACAATCCTACGTACTGCACTCGCGACAGGGGAGGCGATAGACAAGGTATAATCTAACAACACAGTCAGAATGGTCCGAACAGTTTAGCTGGGAAGGACATACGCGTGATGTTCATCTCATTTCCTGCCGCAGTTGATTTGGCATATGTTAGGATAAGTAAGTAGTCAGCTGTATATAACTGTATCTAATATCAGCACCGACCAAAAACGGCCCAGGAGTAGCAGGATGTACTTACAACAAACATGACAACTTGATATCCAGCAGACGCAGCGAATGCTGCAAGTGGTGAGTTGACGATAAGAGATACACAGTAAGAGAACAGTGCCGACGCCATGCCGTAGAAGACGAGAACCAGCCACTGAATGTCGTCAGTTTCAGGCAACCGTGTACATAGCGATGAAAGACTTACGAAAAGGCCAAGTCCGTGGAATTGGTTGGAAACGGCGGCGAAGATGATGATAATGATTGTCGCAGAAATGACCGCAAAGACGGAGTCGAACATGAGATGTCCTAACCACAGGCCCGCTGGGTCAGCCAGTCCGTTGGAGAGCTGCATCGCTTGCACAGATGATCGACGCTCCTTCGACACGTATAAGGAGAAGAACGCTGGGTAGACAGCCTGATCGAAAGTTCACTACATAGCGCATGAGCATGATAGAGATAGACTCACCATAGCTGCCCCGTAGAAAGCGAGCCACTTCAACGCATTGAGCACCTGCCCGCTTATACCGGGCAGCTGCTCATAGTTCGCCATGATGAGTCGCGGGTTTACGTGATTTGTGGTGTTCAGTGCATTGTTGTACACAACGTTCGACGCCAGATTGAGCATCACCAGTCCCGTCATACCCGGAGGGCTCGCTTCCCAAGAAAAGAGTGCCTGGTTAGACTGCGCGTCGAACGACACGCCGCCAAGCGTCTGGTTCCGGAACGTCTGCTGCATGGTATCTACGAACGTATTATTGTTCGAGATGTTATCTACACCGAGCAGCCCTGTAGTGTTTCCCAAGGTGGACAGCAGCCCGGGCGGCGAGGCAAGGACAGGGCCGACCGTCATGTTTTCCGCGATCATCGCCATCTCGGTCAGCGGCAAGTACAGAGGCGTAGCGAACTCCTGCTGGAACTTGGTGGCGCACGTTGTGGGGCGGTCTGTAAGGAAGAACAGCGGCACACAAGTCCCAGCCACGGCTATAATAATGGTGAGACACGGGGTGAGCCAGCTGCGACGCGCGACGAGCACGCGCTTGTGGAAGATTGTGAATGCTTGGCTGAAGGGCGAGCGCCGCCGCCCGTTCGTCAAAGCCAGACCAGGCAGCGCGGGCGGCGGAAGCGATGGCGTCGAAGACTGTATCTCTTCAATCTTCTCCCCTTCTTCCGAATCTGTACCGGGAGCGTGCATGAGGTTCAGGAAAATATCCTCGATGGAAGTCCCGACCACGGAGTACGTCGCGATGTTGTGTTCCACCTTTTCGCGTTCGACTAGTTGCAGAACGTCGCGCACCGTAGGGGCATCCTTGCACTTTAAGTGGTAGGCCGCATGACTTGGCCCGGAAGAAGACACGTATGTCGACGGTGCCAAGCTACGGATGTGCTCGAGAAGCGCTGTAGACGGTATCCAGGTACCCTTCTTCTCGTCGATAGATGCGTTGAAAGTGACATCAACAGTATAGCCTTCTCCTAGTGTCGACTTCAGATGTACAGGTGACCCATGCGCGACCAGCTTTCCCGGCGCTGCAAGGACGGCGATGTTATCGGCCAGCAGATCGGCCTCATCTAGGAAATGGGTAGTGAAGACAATGGTGCGTTCGTGCTTTACAGCAGAAAGCGTTCTCCAGATTGCTCTCCTTGAGAGTGGATCTACGCCTGACGTGCACTGCTGGAGGGTTAGTTTGCCCATCTGCGCATACAACAGTTATACTCACTTCGTCGACAAGTACAACTACATGCACCGATTAGTAGAGACTTGTGGGCTTCAAGTGCAAGACGTACTCTTCGAACCACCGATCAACCCAATAGCGAGCTGTAACTTTCTCTTCTGCCCGCCCGATAGTGCATCTGCATTATAATGGATCTTATGTCCGAGATCACAATCCTTCAATAGCTGTTCGATGTCATCTTCCTCTGTAATGTGACTAGGTCGCTTGATAGCACGCCAGACCCGTAGGGTTTGGTGGCAAGTGAGCTCAGGAAACAAGACGTTCTTCTGAGGCACGATGCCAATTGTGCCGCGCGACGGTCGGTCCACACCGCCTTCGAACATAATAGTACCGCGAGTACGGCCGAGTAAACCGCCCAGGATAGACATGGTAGTCGACTTTCCGGCACTTGACGCAACCCGTTAACATCCTGGTACGCCAGTGAAGAAACTGCGACTCACCCATTCGAACCCAGCAGGACATAGATGCCGTACTTGGGGATATCGATGGTTAAGTCGCTGATAGCGGTCACGATGCCCTTCTTTCGGCCGAGTATCGATGTTTGGAAGTCCTTACCGAGGTTGCGGATGGATATCGCCAGATCGTGGGGCATGGACTGCGCGTCGGGGTCGGACCGACGTTTGCGCCAGAGCGCCCAGGAACGCGTTCGTGGGTTCTTCGCGTCGTAGAGACGTCGTTCGAGGAGCACGGCGAGCCATGGCCATAGGAAAATGTTCACCTATATGCGACGTTGATACCATATTACACGCGCATAGATGTGATGTAGGGACTCACAATGGCAGCAATTATGAACGGTAGGATGCGCAAGTTGTTATCTGGATCCGCATCCAGGACGTTCGTCGGGATCTGGTGCAGCTCGAAGCCCGCAATTGCGCGAACTACGAAGATATAGTATCCTGCGGGGAAGATGATCGTATAGATGAACCCTGCGCCTGTCGTCGTACCACTCCACGCCTGCGCGAGGATCGCAAACAGGATGGCACAGAAGGTGGACGCGACGGCGGCGAGTTGGGGGCTCTTGCCGAAAGGTACGGCGAGGAAGAAGGACCAGCTCGCGAGCGAGAGCCCGAAGAGCAGGTGAATGACAAAGACAAGACCTGTGCCTGTGCCAGAGAAGATGCGGAAGTGCCAGATGATGGAAACGATGATCCACGCAGGGAGGTAGGCCAGGGTCATGCTCACGTGCCACGACCTGCCGGAGGATACGTCAGCAGAAAATATACAGGAAAAAGGGCGAGAACGAACAGGATACGGGCAGAGTCGCGTAGGCCCATGGCTTTCATGTGGCTTGTGATGAGGTTCGCCCGTTCGACCATGAACGCGCCTGGCATTTGATATGCTATACCAACGAAGTTTACGAATCTTGGAAAGGGAGTCAGTCAAGCAACAACGTTCGTACAACAATTACTGACAGTGCAAGCACCAGTAAACTCCGCAGTCCTCGAATATACGCTGCATGAAGTGGTGAGTGATCCGGAGATCCGGAGTTGATGGGCATGACTAACTCAAGCGAATGTCCAAAGTCTGCTCCTTGTTCGATTCTTGCGTGAAAGGCCACTCCAATGGTGTGGGTACTTCAACGCCGGTCGAAAGGTCCACAATTGCCTGACATACATCGATAAATGAGAGGTCGTGTGCAAGAAATGTTTAGGCTCACCTTGTCCAGTGCCCACTGCAATGGAAGCAATCGCTCCTCGTAGTCACTCGTATGCTTCACGACATCAATGTGGAACAATCCGCCGTCCGCGTGTATGGTATAATTTATGGGTCTGGGATCCGCTGGTGCGGCAGTGGGGAACGAGTTGAAGGATATTGCTGCATAACACAGCGAGAATAGATTGAAGTTCGGGGGGCACGCGGGGGCGATGTCGTCGGGTGTTGCGACCTTGTGCACTCCACGGAGTTGGCCCGCAGAAAAGCCGCTCGTTATATGGGCCATAATATCGGCGGGGAGGGGAAAGCCGGTGCCATTAGTGGTATCCGTCCAGACAAGCGCAAGCGACCCATCGAACTTGGAGCCAAAGTCGTAGATGGGTACCGGACTCCCTATGCCATACTACTACGTCTCGGTATCAAAGCGCGCATACAGGACCAGCAGGCGTGCTCACGTTGTTCGGTCTGTCGAGGAAGATCTGTGCGACGGCGAGGAAGATGCCATACGCAATGGGGGCAATAAAACACCGGAGGATATTGAGCTAATGACGACGACGACGGCGATCAGACAATGACACGGGCACTGCAGCGATCAGGGCGTACCCAACTATGTCTGGACAACACTATCCAGTTCTTCCACACGAGGATCCCGAATTGTCGCCAGAAAAGCCCAGCCATAGCGAGGGAGCGGGAAAAGCGAGGGACGTGATGGGTTACGGCGCAGTGCACGTCTTAAGCTTGCATGACCGTACACAGCCTGGTGGTGGACGACACTTGCGCAGTTCTCAGCCAAGCTCTCATGGGAGAATTTGGCAAAGATGGGAAGGTCGTCCATGGCCACGCTGAGCACTGTTCGCATCGCAGCGCGAACGTTCTAAGATCGCAAAAAGGCCGCCCAGGAAGAACCAGATGGTCACCGCGGCCGAGGCGCCGATAAAATCCGTCCGCTGCGTGCCTGAGCGGGACCATTTCACCAAGCGCGCGCATACAGCTTGCTCAAGACCACCACCATCGTCGTCCGCTCGTCGTCCACAGCCACATCCGGCGTGTAGGGATGAACTCACAGGATGGCCGGCTGGCTTGTCCCTGCATCACAGCCCAGTACCATGACCACTAGTGTCCCAAGACCAGTGTCTCGGGCCCGAGCATCTGGAGAGTCATTTGGAAAAGCCTATCCTACATAAGATGGTGAATCGTCGCGTTTAACAGCTGTAAAGTCCTCTAACTCAAACTGTGCACCTACAGACGTCATGTTGCAAATATTCCGCGGCTGCATTGCTCTCGTAGGCCCGGATATCGATATTTTGGTCCAGCAGACATCTACCTTCTCTTGGACTGCAGAACAATGCGTCTTTCCCCCGACGGCTATTCCAAGTCATCTGACAGTACTCACCAAAGACGAGCTGCGGACGCTTGCATCGCAATTTACGCCCTCCCAACTGCTCGATAAGCTACGGGCTTCTCTCGCTTCGCAACCTGTCTGCTTGCACGCAGTCGGCATCGGCGGACATCCCCACAGTAAACCTGATGTCTTCTTCGTGGTCGTGATCTGGGCGAAAGGCCAGGAATTACGGGCACAGCTTGGCCTGCCTCCGAAGCATTACCATATCACTCTCTCCAAATCCGACGCGCACGGGGTCGACAAGGGTACCACGTCTCTGTTGACTGTGTTCCCTACTAGCCCAAGCGTGGACTTCCTAGATCACCTCGCATACACCCTGTATCTTGGCGGAGACTTTGAACGCGCAAAGGACTTCGCGACGCGTCTATCTGCCAAGGAGCCAGGGTCTCCAAAGGGTTTCCTCCGCCTCGGAGACATCGCGTTCAGGACAGGCGAACACAAGCTATCGATGCTTGCATTTGCCTGCGCGTTCGATCGCTTCACCATAGACGATGCGACAGCTCAAGACTATTGCGTCCGTAAAATCTCCGTGTGCGCAGACGAGACGGAGTGGGGCACTGTTAACACGGATGCGGAGGTGGCGCAGCTCCCCGAAAAGGTTTCTACGGCGTTGCTGAAGCCGTGGTCTGCTGAGCTTCGCTTCAGACTCGGGGACGGCGATGCGCAGCGGGTGCCGAGATTGCGCAGGGAGCCGAGAGAGCAGCTGTTTATCCCTTCCCCTCCAGGACATACTGCCAACCAGCCGTTCTACAAGCTGCCACGCTTCTTCCGTTGGCTGCTGCCGTTCCGCATTGCTTTGATGTCTACGCCACGCGACGCGGTGGACATCGCCGCCCTGGGCTCCTCACATATTGGGATCCGTCACGTCTTAACGTTGACGGAGGAGACGCCACTGAAGTCAGAGTGGTTCGCTGGTACGCGAGTGAAAAACACGTACCTTCCCATCCCGAACTACTTCCCGCCAACTATCGAGCAAATGGATTTGATCGTCCGGCTGCTCCAGGACGAAGACAACCTACCGATTCTCATTCACTGTGGCGGCGCTAAAGGTCGTGCGGGTACAGTAGCAGCCTGCTATCTCGCCGCCTTCGGATTCGCCAAGATCCCGAAAGAGCGTGTCTTGACGCAACCCACCATGTCCGCAGCGGAGGCCATCGCGTCCCTGCGTTACATTCGCCCGGCAAGCATCGAGACGACGCAACAGGAGCAGTTTGTCTCCAAATGGTGCAGCGCGATATGGAAGCGGCAGAGTGTCTTCGCTGACGTGATGCCCGAGCCGCTGCCGTGCGCACTGGAGATCGAGGGCGCGCTGGGCCAGGGCGCAGACTCGAGCACCAAGAGCAATCTATTCATCCTCGTTGGACTCCCTGGCGCCGGCAAGTCATGGGTCGCGCAGGCACTGCTCTCGCGCGACCCGAGCTGGACGCGAATCTGCCAGGACGAAAGCGGGAGCAGGGCAACGTGCGAGAGCGCTATCGGGCACGCGCCGGCAAGGAGACGCGTCCTGCTGGATAGATGCAACACGAGTCGCGACGACCGCGGGGCGTGGCTCGCGCTAGCTGCGCATTGGGCGGTCGCGCCGGTGTGCGTGTGGTTTGATTATGATCGGGAGCTGTGTACGTCGCGTGCGCAGAGTCGCGCGGGACACCCAACGCTCTCGCCTGGTGGACGCGTACGAAATGCTATTGAGCAGATGCAGAAAGCGTTCGTACGTCCGTCTGTAGAGGAAGGGTTCGCAGCGGTCGTGATCGTGCGCTCGTTCGCGGCCGCGGAGGAGCTTGTGAGACGCCTGTCGCCTCCCGTTGAGCTCTTGAAATTTCCGCGTACGCCGCACCTCCTGGATCTTGGCGCGGTCACAGCCGACGACATTGTCCAGCCTTCCTTTCCTCCAGTACATGGCCCCCAGCAGCACGTCGTCATCACGGAGAAAGTCGACGGCGCGAACATGGGCTTCTCCCTCTCTGCTGACCGCACGCAGGTCGTCGTTCAGAACCGCTCGCACTACGTGAACGCGCTCTCGCACGCGCAGTTCAAGAAGCTCGACGCGTGGGTGGACGCACACCGGGCGGGTTTGCACGCCGTGCTCGATCGCGATCCGTTCTTCGCGCAGCGGTTCGTGCTGTATGGCGAGTGGCTTGCGGCGACGCACTCCGTTGCGTACACCCAACTCCCCGACTGGTTTCTTGCCTTTGACTTGTATGATCGGAGTACTCGGCGATGGATGGACAGACGCTCGTTGAGTGGCCTGCTCGAGGGGACTGGGATACATATGGTCCCGGTGCTGTATGAGGGACCGATGGTGTCAGAGCAGTGGTTGCGGGACATGGTGCAGAGGAAGTCCCAGTTCACTGAGGGGCGTCTGGAGGGTGTGTACGTGAAAGTAGAATGTGGCGGCGAGGTTGTTAGTAGGGGGAAGGTTGTGCGCGGAGACTTTATAGCCGGTAATGAGCACTGGACGAAGGGCATCCTCAGATTTAACACTCTCAGCGTAGATGGTGGTGGTCGTGTTGCAGACAGCAATTTTCTCTAGACGTCCCGAGCACATCCTCTGCTTACTGCACCGGTACAACATCACCGTCGTCTGCTCGAGCGAAATGCCCGAGATAATCGATAATCGGGGCGGCTCGCGGATTATATAGATCTTGATCGTGAGCAATTGGGCGGTAATGGGCGTCTCCATGAATAATCGGTGTAGGCGTCGCTAG